>JAODAL010017479.1:0-77618 GCA_025379985.1 Phyllomedusa bahiana
TGGGATTTTTATTTTTGGGGAAAAATTTTTTGTATCCAATTGGGTTTTTAAATTTTCCCCAAAACAGTACAAGCTGCCGGGTGTTTTCCTTTGGGTCTTATGATGCTCTTGTGCTTTAAACAGAACCCTGAGACTATCCAGAGAGGTGCATTTAAAAGGGATTTGATTACACACAGGTGGATTTATTTATCCCATCACTTTTGGGAAAACTTTGGATATTCAGGACTCATGCCCTTCTGGATGGTTTCTGCCTGAAAGTAAAGGGGCCGAATAGTTTTGAGTCCACTTTCTTTTTTTTTTTTTTTTCAAAATTTAAAAAATTCCCAATAAATTTGTTCCACTTCACATTGGGGGTCCCATTTTTGTTGATTCTTCCCCAAAAAAAATTTAAATTTGTATCTTTTGTTTAAAACCTGAAATTGGAAAAAGGTTAAAAAGTTAAAAGGGGCCCCGTATTTGCAAGAAGAGGTAGATAGATGGATTGAGACAGTAGATGAAGAAGATAGATAAATAGTAGATAATAATAATAGATGAAAAAAGTGGAGCTTTTTCCCATATCCACAGCAATTTTGGCCCAAACAGGCCTTTTCAATTTTTTTTTCTTTTATGACGCATTGACCGTGACAGAGGTTTTTATGTTTGCTGGGACCCAACTTCTTATGATTATAAAGGGAAGCTACCTTTTTTTTTTTTAATAGATAGATGATAAAGATAGATAGTATGGAAAGATAGATAATAGAGATAGATATATATGAGTAATAGATATGGGGAGTAATAGATGTTTTTAATTTGAAGAAAAGAGATGAAAAAGATAGAAGTAGTAGAATGAGATGATAGTTAGATAGATAGATAGTTTGGTGTGAAGAATTGGTAGTGATTTTGAGATAGTAGATGACAGTAAATGATAGTGATAATAGTAGTATGGGTAGATGTAGTTGGATGTAGAAGATAGAGTAGATGATGATTGGCTGATAGTTTTGTATTGTAGATAATAATAATAAAATAATAATAAGACAAAAAAAATATTAATAATTAATAATAATATAAATAAAAAGATAAAATATAATATAATATTAGAAATAATAATAATAACAATAAAAAAAAAATAAAAATATAATTTAATAATATATAATAATTTAATAATTAAAAAAAAAAAAAATATAAATAATTATATAATAATTAATAATAGATGGATAGATATGAGATAGATAGATTGGGGGTGGGTAGATAGATAGATAATGGATAATTGAGATAGATAGTATGGATGGTAATAGTTGAATAGATAGATTTGAGATAGGTAGATGAAGATATGATAAGTTTAAAAGATTGAGTAGTAAAATGAGATGATGATAGATATGATATAGGGTAGATGAATAGATAAATAGATAGATTGAGATAGTAGTATGAGTAGTAGAAAGATAGATATAAGATAGTAGTAGGGATAGTTGAGATAGATAATATGGGGTGGATAGATAGATAGATAGATAGATATGAGATAGTAGTATGAGTTTGATAATAGATAGATGATAGATAGTATAATAGATAGAAAAAGATAGATAGATAGGGATGGTAGATAGATGATAGATGGATGATATGAGATAGATAATATGGGTGGATAGTAGATATAGAGGAGAGTAATATGAGATAGATGATAGTATGAGATAGATAGTTTTAGATGATGAAGATAGATAGGAAAAAAACCAAAAAAAAAAGGGGACAAAAGGCCACGTTTTGAAAGGGGATGCCAGGGGTAAAAAATTTACTCAGCTCTAGTTTATTAAAAGAGACAATCAGTTCAAATAAAAAAACAAAAGAGTAAATGACCGAGCGTTTCGCTTTAAACCCCGCTTCTCGGGGGCAGGTACAAAAATATGAAATGAAAATATATAGGAAAAAACTGTAAGAGAGACAATCATACGTCTGTACGTAGCTACGAGATTCTTTGTTAAAAAAACGGGGTTTTACAAATTAACAAGCCCTAAAGTGGGTTAGAACCTGTCAAAACTTGGTCTCAAACGATGGCAAAGAGGTTGCAGGAAGTACCGGTGTCAGTTGGTTTTGTCCACCTGTTCGAATGGTTGTACGTAATTGAACAAAATGGTGGGGAAATGTGTGTTGAAATGGAGGAAGCCCTGAACATGTCAGGGGTTTTGTTAACCCCTGACGGTGCAAAAAAACCCTTTGTTGGTAATAAAACCCAAAACAACTGTGATATAAAAAAATACAATGACAAAGAAAATTTTTTTGTCTTTCGTGTGTTCTTTTTGTAAGAAGAACTGTGAAATAGCGGAGGTGTGTTTTTTTAAAGGTGCTGAGAGTTTAAATCATCCGGAAAAAGTCTGTGTGAACGATATCTAATGATGCTAAAAAATTCAAATTGTCAGGAAAATGCTAGTATGAAAAGAGCGATAGTGAAAAGATGGATTTGGGGATCAGCAATGAAAAAAATTATTTCCCAAAAAAAAGAATATGTGAAGAAAATTAATAGACCAAATGCTATAAAACTAATATATTGGCAAAGTTTCGAAACTATTTAAACAAAAGACTTAAAATGATAAGTCTGTGGTGGAGTAAGATATCAAATAAAAAAGGGGAATGAACATGGTGACAGAAAAATTAACACACCTCCCGTTTATAAAATACAATAAACAGACTGTATTTTGAGTTTATGTTTGTATTCGAAAGGGGGACTGCCAAATAAAGGGAAGGGTGTTTCCCTTTAATAGTGCGGGGGTTTTTATACCTCGCTAAGTAAAAAGAATGCTCGTGTGAACAAAGGGTGATGGTACAGCCGAAAGGTAGTTTGGATAAAAAATGGTGCCCGCAAAAAAATATAAGGGGAACAAACACGTGATAAATTGTATAAAAGAAAAAATAAAATATGAGGTAAAATAAAGAAGGTAGTAATGAAAAGGGGGGAAAGTATATGATAAAATTAATAGAGGGGTGAACCGAAATAAAAATTGTGTCCAAAAATGAAAAATATAAATTTTTAAAAAAGAAAAATTTTGGGCCCCCAAAATTTTTTAAATCATTTTGTTCAAAAAAGGGTATTTAAACGCCATTTCAAGTAAATTTAAATAATGTGGAACGTTTTCCATAAAAAAAAGGGGTTTTTGTTAAACAAAATGGTTATTAGTTTTTTTTTTTTAAATAATAAAATTAAAGGGCGTTCAAAAAACCCAAAATTTTTTAAGCAAAATTTATTTAGTTGGGGGGCCCCTTTTCATTACGAAATTTGGGGTTCCAAAAATAACCGGTTCGAAAACCCCCGCCCCATAAAAAAAAAATTTTTTAACGCTTTTTTCCCCCTTATAAGGGGAAATCGTTTTTCTAAAAGACAAAAACTTCGTAAGACAAAAATTATGGGAGTTTTGGAACAAATTTTAATCGACATCCCTGAAGGAAGGGGTAGATTCCCCCATTTTAAGGTTATAGTAGCAATATAAATTAATGTAAAAAGTCAGATTCACAAAAAAGGGATTATATTTTTTATATTCAGAAAAAGTACAGGTGTTTCAAAAAAAGGGTCCCCAGAACATGTGTGAAAAAAAAGTAAAATAGTATTTTATCGTAATTTAACGATGTTCAAAATATCGTTTTTAACCCCCTGGGGATGTAAGTTTCAAGGCGTACATCCAAAATTTAAATCGCGTCTTTGAAGCCTAACCCTTTTTCGAGGTGTCGGGGGACTGTCTATGGGGGGAATAGATAAATCTGAAATGTTGGATTTTTGTACTTTGTTTAAAATGTCTAGCACACTTTTTTTTTGTATCACCTTTCCGGGAAAAACAGGCGGGTGTCCATTCAATTCACTCTGGGGGCAGGGTTTTACGAACATACTGTAGTTGGCATGTGCGCATATTTCTATATAACAGGATGAGATTTTTCATGTTTAAAGGGGAAATTTATAGTAAAAACCTCTTTGTGTATAGAGAGATGGGGGAATTTTGTTAAGGGTACAACAAAAACACCTTTGAATTAAAAGGGAATGCCTTTGGGAAACAAAGGGGGCACTGGTATAGAATTCTTTTTTTTATTTTATCGGGGGTAGGATACCCTTCAAGTTGGGGGCGTCTCTAAAAAAAGTCCGGTTTCTTCGGGGGTGTTTTAACCTAGGGTGGAAACATTTTTAATGATTTATAAAATTTTTTAATTTCCCATGGAAGAGTTATATTTGTAATAAAGAATGGCTAAAAAATTAATTTTCACGTATTTTGGGAGTGGTTTTTCCTGTAGGTTTTTTTTAGGGGAATCAACCCCTTTCAAGTTTAATTTTGGGGCGCCCGTTAATAAGGGGTGGATATCTCTTTTTATAAATCTTTTTTGCAAGCCTTACCCTGTGTTTAAAAGGTTAAAAGTGTTGGAAATTTCCTCGTAGCTCTTTAGTTGCCCCATGGGGAATGTTCAAAGCCATGGTTTATAATGTGGCTCTTAAAATTAAATAAAATGGGGTTTGTCAACGGGTTTAAAAAAAAATTAAAGTAAAAAAGTCCCTTGGTGGTGGAGATTTTTGGTCAAAAAAATCTATTCCCTTCTTGCCGGAAAAAGTGAAGGAAATGCCAAAACTATTATTGTTGATGTGTTTGATAAAGGAAGCGTGGGTTTACCACGCGAAACGCGTCGGACCTTTACTCTTATGTTTTTTATATTTAGATGAAGTTTAATAATAGATGTAGAAATAGATAATAGATAGGTGATAATAGTAGAGATAATGAAGAAGGAGTAGATAGGGATTTAAATAAAATTTGGGTATAAAATAGGGTTTTTGATAATATGGGGATAAATGAAATGGGGGTAGATAGATAGATTGAGATTAAAAGATATGAGATAGATAGATAGATTTTGATAGATAGAAGAGATAGAATAGATAGATAGATTTTTTGCGGAAAATAGATAGAATGGAAAGATAGATAGATAGTAGATAGATAGATAAATTATAGAAAGATAGAAATTGAGAAGATAAAAAAGAAAAATGAGTAGAAAGATAGATAGAATGGGATAGAAGAAAAGTTAAAAGTTGGATAGAAGATAGATAAAATAGAAGATAGATAGAAAATGGGATAGATAGATAGAATAGATATATAGATAAGATGGGGTGGGGGATGATAGTATGAAATAAAGATATGAATAGATAGTAATATGGATAGATAGATAGAATTTAGATGATAGAAAAGAAAAAGATAGTGATAGTATGAGTTTGTAGATTAAAGGGTAAGGGCTTGAGACCCCAGTTTTTCCCCCGCAATCAGATTTTATGGATCGGAGGGAAGCATACTGTTGCCGAATGCAAACAAGGGGTGTAGAGGAAATGAGGCATTTTTAAACGTCCGGAATTCAATAGAGCATGCTCGACCTCAGATCCAGTCTGGATCCCAGCATTTAACCCCTTCCAGACATATGACGTTACTGTACCTTATGATGCCAAGAAGGGAGCGCCATATGCGGCAGGTAAGAGCCGTTAGTTACCGGGATGGAGATGACTCCAATTCCAGCCTTTAACCCCTTTGATTCTGAAATAAATGCGACTGTGGTATCTAAGGGATTGGGATATGGGGCTGTGCACTGTTCTGGTTCTGGATCCCAGGGACCCGACTGGTTGTCATAGCAGCTGGGGGTCTAATGAAGGCTTCCAGATCCAGCATCTTAGGTGGATAGGAGAACCATTATTGTACACTGTTCTGTAATACATTACAATTACAGAACAGTGGCCAAGTACCTTAAGGCGATTTAAATAAAAATGATATTGAATACATTTTTTTAAATAATTTTATGACATAGTTGTATGAAGACTTGTTTGATGCGGTAGAGTTTTTTTTTTTTTTTGGGGGGGGGGGGGGGTGTTTGGGTTTACATATTAACTACTGCATAATTTTTTTTTATATTGGCAGCCTAAACAAAAAATGTGTTTTTCTGCATTTGTTTTTAAAAATTATTGTCTACACCATTCACATTTTAACCGCTGATCAAAACATGGGACTAATAACCATACAAAAAATGGGTATAATACAACATATAAACACGCCAAACAAAACAACACTGTCCAAAACTATATAATAAACACAAGATGAATTTTATTACAATATACACACATAGAGACAAAATAAAAAAACGCAATAAAAAATGACCTGGCTATAAGGGGCACTACCTGGCTATAAGGGGCACTACCTGCTATAGGGGGCACTACCTGGCTATAAGGGGGTGATAGGTTCTTCCTTTTGAAGAATTCTCTAGTTGCTGAGTGAAACCCAATTGTTTTTGGCTCCAGACCCCGGAACGCCTGGGGCCCGCTACCACCTCTAAACAGATATAGATACAATAAGTTAGGGAAACCACACCAAGACAGGGTATGCGCTTGATCAAAGAAGAAGTATTTATTATTATAGCAGTGAGTTTATATAGACTTGATTACATGTCGTGAGTGGCATGCGCAGTCAGCCGGAGCACATAGTGATACTTTTACAGCTTACATTGAGATAACATACATAAGCTAAGTTCTGTTACAATTTCAAGGTCCTGCAGCGTAAGCGAGAGTCCACAAATTGTATCTTGAAACGAGTCCATGAATTGTATCCTTTTGGTGTCAGAACAGGAAAATTATTTCTTGCTTTAACTCTTAACTTGACAGGGGAATCTACCTGGCTATAGGGGGCACTGCCTGGCTATAGCGGGCACTACCTAGCTATAAGGGGGCACTACCTGGCTATAAGGGGCATCGACCTGTCTATAAGGGGCACTACATGGATAAAAGGGGCTACTACCTGGCTATAAGGGGTACTACCTGGATAAAGGGGGCTACTACCTTGCTATAAGGGGTACTACCTGGATAGAGGGGACTACTACCTGGCTATAAGGGGCACTACCTGGATAAAGGGGGCTACTACCTGGCTATAGGGGGCACTACCTGGCTAGTGGGGGCAACAACCTGGATGTCTTCCAGAGCCGTTATGCAGTTAGGCAGAGTGGGTGTGGCTTTTTCGAAGAGGAGCGGCTCACCAACAAGATGGGTGTGATCATGCAAATTTTTTGCTACGCGCACCACCCCTTCAAATCTCACTCTTTCCCACTTTCAAAAGTTGGCAAGTTTGCATGTGTAGTTACTTATATAACTGCTGTCTCTCTTGGGTATGTCAAGTTCTTAATAAAGTTAACTGTTTAAAAATACACAATCCAACAGTGTTTAGGTTTCTTTGTCATGGTGTTGATAAAGTTTTCCACAAAAGAAAGATGCAGAAATATGACACAGAAATACTAAAGGTTACATGACCTGTGTGGTGGTCACATGATAAGACGCTGCTGGAGGTGGTAATACTGGAGACGTTCTGCTCCTCCATACACTACTGTTACCTGGATACCAGGGTCACATGACCTGTGTGGTGGTCACATGATAAGACACTGCTGGAGGTGTTAATAATGGAGAAGTTCTGCTCCTCCATACACTACTGTTACCTGGAGACCAGGGTCACATGACCTGTGTTTTGGTCACATGATAAGACTCTGCTGGAGGTAGTAATACTGGGGAAGTTCTGCTCCTCCATATATACTGTTACCTGGATACCAGGGTCACATGACCTGTGTGGCGGTCACATGTTTAGCTTCTGCTGGAGCCTGTAATACTGGAGAAGTTCTGCTCCTCCATACACTACTGTTACCTGGATACAAGGGTCAATGACCTGTGTGGGGGTACATGATAACGCTGCGGGAGGTGTAAAACTGAGAAGTTTTCCCCCATACATACTTTCCCCGGAACCAGGGTCACATGACCTGTGTGGTGGTAAATGATAAGACCTGCGGAGGTGGTTCTGGAGAAGATCTGTCCTCCATACCTACTGTTACCTGGTCCAGGGTCCATGACCTGTTGTGGTCCAAGGGATAAGACCTGCGGGAAAGTGGAAAAAATTTGGAAAAGTTTTTTCTCCCCCATACACACTGTTACCGGGATACCAGGTCACATGACCTGTGGGTGGTCCCCTGAAAAGACCTGCTGGGGGTGGAATACTGGGAAGTTGCTCCTCCAACAAAATTTTTACCTGGATACCAGGGGTACATGACCTGTGTGGTGGTCACTGATAAACGTGCTGGAGAAAGAAATACGGGAAAAGACTGCTCCCCCATACACTACTGTCCCCTGGTTTCCAGGGTAAATGATGTGTGGGGGTCACATGAAAAACCTGCTGGAGAGAAAATAGGGAAAAGCTGCCCCCTCCATAACTATGTTACCGGATCCAGGGTACATGCCCCTGTGTGGTGGTCACATGACTGTCTTGTCCATACAGTTACTCCATGGCAGCCATTACTATAGACAGGAACCATATAGGCTGTACCATCTTTTTTTCTAGATTGGGGCTTACTTGATTGGATTAAGAGAGGTAAAGAATCAGAATTTTGAATACATTTATATTAGAAAATTGTATAAATTCCTGTTATAGACTTAACGAGTAAAGACATTACAACGTGGACAACGCTTTGAATTAGGGCCTTAGGGGGTGGAGTCTGAGTCCTATCTTTGGCCCTTCAGGCCCTGCACAAGGCATAATAAAGTATGAGCTTTCCCTGGAGTGTTCCTTTAATTCCCCTATCATTGTGATGTTGTTTGAGTAAGAACAGTTAAAGTTTGTACCTGATAATTATCCAAGAAAAATAAAAGGACATTGTTTAACGAAAGTCGATACAAGATCCAGGATCCTCGCGCTCTTCTACCTCGCGCGTTTGTTTTCTTCATCCTACGGGAACTATTTTGATGACCCAGGTTCACATGCAGCAATATCCCTGACAAGGCGAGAGCTTGTCACCAAAGCAGCTTTATGAGCCGCCGCTCCCAGTGACTCATTATAGCAATGCGGAGATGAGTTCCACACTAAGGATGTACTAGATAACACCTCACCGGGGGCTCGTAAACACTCACCTCCAGCTTCATGCTGCAGCCTCATCACCACAATATTTTTGGACACTAAAAAATTTTCCCCCTTTTTAAATTATCCAATTATCCATTATTATCCAAAATTGATCAAGTCAGAAACAAAAAAACCCCCAATATCTTATGTAGCCCAAATCACTAAAAGTAGGTGGTCCATGATCTCGTTGGCATCCCACTCCCGAACCATGGATAGAAATTTGTGCCCATACTGGATCTATAACAACCTCCCCTCTTCTAGGACTGATTTCAAAATTATTAAATTATTTTAGAGTGTATTTACAGGAATGTGTGCCCATTTACAGTTTTTAGGTACAATGGTCCTTTAAGAGGAATTTGAATTGGTTACAGGGCGACCATTGTATGTTGAGAACATAACCCCGTGGAAAACTGGGAAATGTCCCCAAGAAAATATAAAATGCAGAATAAAGAAAATGAAGCAAATACTAACACGGATAAAGTGCATCCTTCCATAAAACATCAGAAAGAGCTGCTGGAAGCTGGAAATCCCTTTCTATGATGTGGACAGGAGCTTCTTTGGGCTAATGTAATAGAAAAAAGAAAATGGGGCCCTCACCTGGTGCCCAAAGGAGCTGCTCATCCTGGCACATGTGAGAGCAGTACAGGATATGTAGTACTGCACTGTACTGTAGAGCGGCGCTATCGACCGCCAATTACTGCATGCACTGCACTGATACATGTAAGAGCAGTACAGGACATGTAGCCCCGCACTGAAACTTTTAGAGAGGCGCAAATAGCCCCGCCAATCACTGCATGCCCCCTAAATAATATATGAAAGAGCAGTACAGGACCTGTAGTACCGCACTGTACTGTAGAGAGGCTACAAGACCACCAATCACTGCAAGAACCTCACTAATAAAAGTAAGAGCAGCACAGGAATTAGTACCACACTGTACTATAGAGGGGAGCATGGGACCACCAATTCACTGCATGCACCTCACTAATACATGTAAGAGCAGTACCAGGACATGTAGTACACACTGAAACTTTTAGAGAGGTGCTATAGACCACCAATCACTGCATGCACATCACTAATACATGTAAGAGCAGTACAGGACATGTAGTACCGCACTGTTCTGTAGAGAGGTGCTATAGACCTCCAATTACTGCATGTACCTCACTAATACATGTAAGAGCAGTACAGGACATGTAGCACCGCACTGTACTGTAGAGAGGCGCTACTAGACCGCCGATCACTGCATGCACCTCACTAATACATGTAAGAGCAGTACAGGACATTTAGTACAGCACTGTACTGTAGAGAGGTACTATAGACCACCATCACGCATGCACCTCACTAAAATTAAGAGCATACGACTGTATACCAACAGTCGTAGAAGGTCTATAGACCACCATCACGCATGCACATCATAATACATCAAAGAGCATACAGACAGTATACCGAAATGTTCTGTAGGAGGTGCATAGACCTCCATTACGCATTCCCTCACTAACTGTAGAGCATACGGACATGTAGCACCGCAGTCTGAAAAGGGGGCGCTACTAGACCGCCGATCACTGCATGCACCTCACTAATACATGTAAGAGCAGTACAGGACATTTAGTACTGCACTGTACTGTAGAGAGGTACTATAGACCACCAATCACTGCATGCACCTCACTAATACATGTAAGAGCAGTACAGGACATGTAGTACCGCACTGTACTGTAGAGAGGCGCTAAGACCTCTGATGAAGCGCTAAGTTGGAGTGCAAAACGCATACGTCTATGTATGTTTTTAATCAGTTTAGGATAATATCCTTGCTGTTTTAGAAATAAAATTCAGAAGTTTTCTATATACCAGCCTTCATCATTGGCATTTACTTATACTCCACGTGCGCCGGTTCGCCATTTTTGTTTGTTGCATGCTTCCTATCCAGCAGTCTAGGATCGCTGGAAAGAACCGTGGCTGCCGAGAGAAGGTTTTAAATCCCATTCATGTTTATGATTGTTGTGCCTCTACAATACGAGCACAACCACTTCAGGTGAGAATCTTCAACTTTTTTTTTATATATATTTCAGACGTATTTCACTATTGTGCGCCTCCTGTCTTTTTTCTTTCCTCACTAATACATGTAAGATCAGTACAGGACATGTAGTACTGCACTGTACTGTAGAGAGGCACTATAGACTTCCAATCACTGCATGCACCTCACTAATACATGTAAGAGCAGTATAGGACATGTAGTACGCACTGTACTTGTAGAGGCCGCTATAGACCACCAATCACTGCATACACCTCACTAATACATGTAAGAGCAGTACAGGACATGTGTTCTGCACTGTACTGTAGAGAGGCGCTATAACGCAATCACTGCATGCACCTCACAAATACATGTAGAGCATACAGGACATGTAATACGCCACTGTCTGTAGAGAGGCGCTATAGACCCCAATCACGGGCATACACCTCACTAATACATGTAAGAGCAGTACAGGACATGTAGTTCTGCACTGTACTGTAGAGAGGAGCTATAGACTGCCAATCACCTCACTAATACATGTAAGAGCAGTACAGGACATGTAGTACCGCACTGTACCGTAGAGAGACACTATAGACCGCCAATCACTGCATGCACCTCACTAATACATGTAAGGCGGGTACAGGACAAGTAGTACCGCACTGTTCTGTAGAGAATCCCTATAACCCCAATCACTCATGCACCTCACTAATACATGTAAAGCCATACGGGAAACATGTAGTACCGCACTGTACTGTAGAGATATTATTTAGACCGGCAATCACAGTATGTACTGCACTAATACAGAGGTTTTACAATGTCTCAAGAAAGACCATTGAATGTTGGAAATGTATTCTAAAGGCTATTGTAACTTGAGGGACCATTGTCCTGATGTTGGGTAAGAAGGTTTCCAGTTTATTATTAAGGTGTTGTTAGGTAAAGGTTCAAGCTCACTTAAATTCCTCCAAACAAAACTTGTCACCCCATGTCTATTTGGGGCGTGTTGTGTTCACAGAGTCGCAGTCATGCTTGAACAAAAATTAGTCTTCCCCAAATTGGTGCCACAACAGTTGTAAGCAACAGTTTTATAAAATATCTTTGTATGCTGCAGTTTTAACATAACCTTTTACTGGAATATGGTGCCAGACCCTGAAAGACAGTGCCAAACCATTATCCATTCTCCAACAAATATTACATTAGGCACCGCAGTGTTCCTGGGTATCCAACAAATTCAGATTTGACAACTAGTTAAATACTAAAGTCATTTTCCAGAATGGCAAATCCACCTAATACTTATTATAAGGCAGTGTCGAACTGGGACATCTGGGTCCACCAATGGAGTTGATTCTCGGGGTCCACCAGTTGAGGTGATTCTTAGGGCCCACCAGTGGAGTTGATTCTTGGGGCCACCAATGGAGTTGATTCTTGGGGCCCACCAGTGGCGTTGATTCTAGGGGCCCACCAGTGGATTTGATTCTTGGGGCCACCAGTGGAGTTGATTCTTGGGGCCCACCAGTAGAGGTGATTCTTGGAGCCACCAGTGGAGTTGATTCTTGGGGCCCACCAGTGGAGTTGGTTCTGGGGGCCCACCAGTGTAGTTGATTCTTGGGGCCCACCAGTGGAGTTGATTATTGGGGCCCCTCAGTGGAGATGATTATTGGAGCCCACCAGTGAAGTTAATTCTTGAGCCCACCAGTGGAGTTGATTCTTGGAGCCCACTAGTGGAGATTATTCTTGGGGTCCACTGGTGAAGTTGATTTTTGGACCCACCAGTGGAGGTGATTCTTGGGGCCACCAGTGCAGTTGATTCTTGAGGCCACCAGTGGAATTTATTCTTGGTGCCCACCAGTGGAGATGATTCTTGGGGTCGACCAGTGGAGTAAATTCTCTGATCCCACCAATGGAGTTGATTCATGGAGCCCACCAGTGGAGTTGGTTCTTGGGGTCCATTAGTGGAGCTGGTTCTTGGGGCCCACAGTAGAGTTGATTCTTGGGGCCTACTAGTGGATTTCATTCTTGGTGCCCACCAGTGGAGTTTATTCCTGGTGCCCACCAGTGGAGTTGATTTCTGGGGAACCATTGTACAGTTACTGTACATGACTGCATATGACTCTTGAGATCTACCTCTTGCTTTCTACCTCTTCTACCTCCCTATTATTCTTGCTTCTTGAGAAGAAAACATCATGCTGAGGTGCCCACGTGGAGTTCTGGAGTTCAGCTATTAGGCTCCCAGAGCATTGTGTAGACTGGATACAGTTGTATCTACTTTTCAGCTGAGAGCAGGACTAGCTATGTACAATGTATCAGTCTGTAGTCCAGGGTGTTTAGCTCACAGAGCATTGTCTACACTGGATACAGTTGTATCTACTTCTCAGCTGAGAGAAGGACTAGCTATGTACAATGTACCAATCTGTTGTCTATGCTGCTTAACTCACAGAGCATTGTCCATACTGGATGCAATTGTTTTTCAGCTGAGCTAGCTATTTGCAATGTATCAATCTGGAGTCCCGGCTGTTTAGCTAACAGAGCATTGTCCATTCTGGATACAATTGTTTTCAAGCTGATATCACAATATCTGACTTCTGATGTGATTAGGTTGCCAAATTAGGAAAGAAGACAAGCTACGAGTACTCGGAGAAGCATACTTGACAGATACCAGGGCTGTGTCTCTATCTCAGCATGACCTCTGTCTTTATTATTAGCGTCTCCAATTTATATCAGGTTTTTTACAAAGAGCAATAAATTAATATGTCACAAATCACAAGCTACAATTTCGTTATCTCAGCAAAACACTTTCCATTCACAGTTTACTGATAAGGTTCTCCTGGCAAACAGGACAAACATTTGCAAACGTATAGTGAAATGTCCAGGGTTACACTTTGGCGTCACACATTTATTGTGACCTATAAAATAATCAATGGATTAAAGGTGACATAGCATAAGTGTTCCCCACACACAGCTGAGTGCAGGATTAGCTATGTGCAATGTGCCAGCTTGGAGTCCAGGCTGTTTAGCTCACAGAGCATTGTCCATTCTGGATGCAGCTGTTTTTCAGTTGAGTGCAAGACTAGCTGTTTACAGCTTTGCTGCATATGAATGTAGACATTGTAACGGGTGTCCCCATGTTTTTCCTCCTGCTGCTCTGGACAAGGATCGTGCCGCGACCCGCACATTGGGCACACTTGTAGTGCTCAGTCCCTGCTTTCATACTCACCTCTTCTCGCTCCCTGCAGTTCTCCTGCCGGCCGGCGTGCACGCGCAGGGTCTGTAAAATTTAAAGGGCCAGCACCCCAGTGA
This sequence comes from Phyllomedusa bahiana, assembly GCA_025379985.1. Taxonomy (NCBI): domain Eukaryota; kingdom Metazoa; phylum Chordata; class Amphibia; order Anura; family Hylidae; genus Phyllomedusa; species Phyllomedusa bahiana. Next base: position 14,194 of record JAODAL010017479.1, read on the forward strand.
TTGGCTGACCCTATTTAAAGGGGTTTTGCCACGATGTAATGTTGACGTGGGATCCTCCAAAATGGGTATTTAATCACTTTTCTAAATATATGTGATTATAAAAAGTCAAGCCTCTGAGAGCTTCAGCTTTCTTTACATGCCCTTAGTTACTTAAAAGTTTACATTAGACACGACCAAGAGCGATCTGGCCGCGCTTGCGTGTTTGCACTTCTTATCTGATGACAGGAAACATGAAGGAGCTTGCAAGGGACTGTGGAGAAAAAGCAGTGTAGGCTTTCTGCTGTATAGAGAATCCACTAGTTGTAATGTAATTATTTTAGTAAGCATTGCAGACACTCCCTTGCTTACTCGCTCTGCAAGGGGCTGGGTAGAAATGTACAGTGTATGAGGCTTTCTGCTGTATAGAGAATCCACTAGTTGTAATGTAATTATCTTAGTAAGCATTGCAGACGCTCCCTTGCTTCCTCGCTCTGCAAGGGGCTGGGGAGAAATGTTCGGTGTATGAGGCTTTCTGCTGTATAGAGAATCCACTAGTTGTAATGTAATTATCTTAGTAAGCATTGCAGACGCTCCCTTGCTTACTCGCTCTGCAAGGGGCTGGGGAGAAATGTGCAGTGTATGAGGCTTTCTGCTGTATAGAGAATCCACTAGTTGTAATGTAATTATCTTAGTAAACATTGCAGGCGCTCCCTTGCTTACTTGCTCTGCAAGGGGCTTGGGATAAATGTGCAGTGTATGAGGCTTTCTGCTGTATAGAGAATCCACTAGTTGTAATGTAATTATCTTAGTAAACATTGCAGACGCTCCCTTGCTTACTTGCTCTGCCTCTCTCCGCCCTGCAGCAGTTCATGACATCGCATGATTTGTTTATCTTCTGTCCTGAGCAGATAACAGGTAAGGAAGTCACTTTGTGGCAAAACCCCTTTAATCCTGCCTCTTCCCCTTGTCCCGTGCTGGATCTATGCACCCCTGTTGCCTTAGAGAAAGCATTTCTTGTGTTCCTCACCTCCTGCCTCCATCCCTTGATTACACTTTGTCTGCCGCCTGCCCTGACCTTCCTGCCTGTCCCTGACTACTAGCTTGTCATACAATTCTGTACCTCGCTACACCTCGACTGCCACCGCAAGCAAGTCACATCATGGGTAGCAACCTCGGGCTCCCTTGCTGCAGAAAGCCCAACTTGGCTTGCGGCTGGCTCTAGTGAAAACCAGGGGCCCCTTAGGGCTTGTTCACACGACGTTTTGGATCCTTTTTACGGATCCGTTTTTGAGGAGTGTAAAGCGCATCCGGAAAGCGGATCCGAAAAACGCAACAGTTGATACTTTATTTGGATCCGTATTGTATCCGGATGCGTTTTCATCTCTCTCTCCTACCCCGCCCCCCCCCCCTCCCCCCATCCGTCCGCCAACTGCGCTTTTCGCATCCGCTTTCAGGATGCAAAGCGCAGCTGATACGTACCGGAGTGTGGAGCGCTTTTGCCATTGAACTCAATGATAATCACACTGACAATTGTTAGATCCGTTTTGCGGATCCGTAAAACGGATCACAAAAACGTCGTGTGAACAAGCCCTTAGATTGTGCTCCACCACCGCTTCTGGTGTCCTGAAGGGTCCATTACCAGTGGTCCATTACAGACATGAATGTTGTTTTCACTGACAGCAAGCAGTTATCTTGTAGATGTTGAGAAACTGAAACATAACGGGCGACATATGTTTTTTGGTGCCATATTTTTTGCGCGCATTAGTAGCGTAGAATGCGCCTGAATCTATGAACCTGTTCTACTGCCGGTCATAGGTTTAGCACTTTCTAGCTACAAAGCGACACTTCTGGCTCAGGGAAACCACTTTCAAAGTGCTCTACCTGTTCCAGCACTAATGCGCCTGGATTTGCCGTAGTGAAGCTATAAATCTATAGCTTCATACGGTTCTAGTGCGCTGATCTCAGGCGCATTACAAAGTGCAGCAGGCGCCGCATAATGCGCCTGATACTGGAGCGCGTCTGGTTACAAATAGAGCGAACGGGGCTGCGCTAGATCTCAGGCTGAAAAGACGCCAGACTTCTGGCGCAGCCCCGTTCATATATGTCGCCCAAAGTATCTTTAGAAAGCTGTTTTTTACTGCTTGTAGCAGCTCTCTCTGCGCTGCAGGGACATCTACTGTGCCAAAGGGTTAATTATACAGGCCGGAGGCTCCAAATAGCTTAAATACCCATAGGAGCCGCATCTATAGTGGGGGCATCTTTGCAGCTTCCGACATGAGAAGTTTTCCCTGCCGTGTGCTCCGCTTGCTTCTCCTTATTTTGAGGACATTTGCTTTTTCGAATCCATTAGACGCCGTCCTGATGAAACTTTCATCTGTGACACCGATGTTCTGAGATGCGCAGCGTTATACAACCACACACAGCCAGCGCTACGGGGAACATTTTATTTTTCACATCTCCTTTGGAAACACACTGTTCTCTCTAGTTCTAAAATAACCTAATAGCAGTGAAGAGCCGCGCAGGAGAAATCCGGCAATTTGTTCATTTTTATGACAATTAAACTCAAACGTTTAAAGGCTGAGGATGTAAAATGTAGACGTTACACAAGGTTTACCAGAAAATATTGACTACTGAGTGTGGAGTCTATAAGGCTTCAGCCTAAATTGGTGCATTGTGTTATAACAGGTGAATGGGAGGGGGGTGACACAAGGAGGCAAAGGATCCATGTGTCATACCCCTCCACCTCAGGACCTGCACTAGATATGGCTTCAGGTGCAAGTGTTTTAGGTTTGCTCAAATAACACATATTTACTCATTACTATGGGATTTATATCTTATACAGTGGTCCCAAATGATGACGACAATCACTAAAAGGGTTTTACCACGAAGGCATTTCATGCCTGATTTGTCCTACTTCAACTTTCAGTGTCTACAGAAGGGGGTGTATATGATTCGCTTGAGCTACATATAATGTGATCCAACAGGCTTGACATCACCATGCATTTCCCCACAGTGTGCTCACTCTAGTTAAACAAAGGTCTGTTTATGTAAAGAGCTTTGAGTAGTTACAATGTAGTTGAGTGGTTAGCATTTCTGCCTTTCAGCATAGGGGTCCTAGGTTCAAATTCCTGGAGAGACCAAACATGTGATATTTTTTTTTTCTCAATGCACATACCTGATTGAGGTTTCTTTTTATTTATTTTCACTGTTCGACTAATTACTAAGGAGCACAGAGGACGGGAGTAGAGTGACAGCACCTGGGGATTGAACACTCAGTCAGCAGTGAGTGTGTGTGATTACTAAGAAGTACAGAGGACATGAGTAGAGTGACAGCACCTGTAGGTGAACACTCGTTCAGCAGTGAGTGTGTGTGATTACTAAGCAGGGAATACACTGACCGTAGCTGCCTGAGAGGAGAGGTGATGTCTGAGCACATGCGGCCAGGACTGAGGAGCTCTCAGCCCTGGTCGTATCACCTGGAGACGAGCTGTACACTATGGATCACAAAGGAGCAGTTAAAGCAAAAATATTGAAGCATTTGTAATAATGATGAATGGTGAAATTGTTTATTATTTAAGTGCAAACTTCCCACATCAATTTTACTTTGTGGTTAAACCCTTTTAAAGGGATCTTCGGCTGGTGGTGTATGGCTAAATGGTGTAAAATAATAAAAGTCGTCTAAGCTACCTTACCAATGTCCCATACTCCCATTCCAATGCTTACCGGGACCCACTCATCTTTATTTCTTGGACCGTCTTTTAGTGTTAAACTGGGGTGTCTCGGACCCACCATTGAAGTCGATTTTTAGGGCCCACCAGTAGAGTTGATTCTTGGGGCCAACCAGTGGAGATGATTCTTGGGGTCCACCAGTGGAGTTGTTTCTTTGGGCCAACCAGTGGAGTTGATTCTTGGGGCTCACCAGTGGAGTTAATTCTTGGAGTCCAACAGTGGAGAGGATTCTTGCAGCCCACTAGTATTCTTGGGGTCCATCCTATAGCTACTGTACATGATACTTGCACTCTATTTTCAGCTTTCTATCTCTCTTTCCCTGCCTTTGTTCCTGAACAGCAGTCCCAGGCCGATAATACCTATGGGCCCACCTGTTGTTTTTCTGCTCCCCTGTGGACTAGTCTTAATCTGCCATCTGTATACCACATATATATAACCATTAAAGCCACAGGAATGGAGCTAGTGCCTATCTCAACTATTTAACCCTCAGGTAGGTTAACAGAGGGAATGGGCAGTCCCCTGCAAAAGTGATTGTAGTTTTTCATAGTTTCCTTGGCCACTACAGTCCAAACAAGGGCCTCTGGGTCTGCCATGCATGAAGCCTATTAGGCCCTACCAGTGACAGGGTCTTATAGGTTGCCTGTAACAGGGCTAATACATAGCAATACTGTAATGTATTGCTATGCATTAAAAATGATATGGTGATTGCATAGTATAGTCTTATAGTAGAACAAGAAAGAAAAAATAAAACCAAAAAGAAAAAAACACTGTTATATAAAGAATCGAAACAAATAAAAAAAATTTTTTTCCACGAATAATAATTTTGTCCCCATAGGTTTCACTGGGTCCATAATAATCCAATCTATACAATTATCATGTCATTTAATCCATAATTGCCAACATATGGGAAACGCTTGCAAATAGGGGAGATCTCCTGGACTCCTGGTAGAGCCGGCAAGTCTCCCGCAGCTTCTGTCAAATTTCTACTAGCTGCTCTTTACATAGTAGTGGCGAATGTCAGGGGATGCTGCCCTGATATCACTTGGTGCAGAGGGGTCATGTCCCAGATAGACTGGCGTTGGAGGAAAGCTAATTAATGTGGCAGCACCCACCTTTCCTGGACGCTGGAGGCTATCCAATGAAAGCTGGGAGGCATCACCTCCCCCCCGCTATCCTCTAGAGCTGTTACACAATTGCAAAAATGAGGTGTGACTTTTGTGTAAAATGGGAGGGTGTCATGTAAAATGTTGTGTGTGGTTTCCGTAAACTATCGGGGCAACTCAAGATCTCCATGAAACCCTCTTTCAATAGTTGGCGAGTGTTTCAATTTACCACTTAACAGAGTTTATTCATAAATACATGTAACCCAAAACAGTGGCAATGAAATATACAGGTCATCCTGCAAAAATCAAACCCCCATACAATTACAGAAAAAAAAAAAGTCATGGCTTTTGGAATACAAAGATGAAAAAGTTGCTAAGAAAATTATTGCGTCATTAGGCACCAACTAAACGGTGCCTAACAGTAAAGGAGTTGTCTCATCCTAGACATTGATGGCATATTCATAGGATATGACATTGATATATGATACTGGGACCTGCACATATCTCGAGAACAAGACCCAAACATTTCTCATTTTTAAAACCCCTCCAGTTGAAATCAATGGGAGTTCCGAGAACAGCCAAAAACCATGAGAGTCATGGCCAACTCTCCACTCAAAATGGAAAGGTTTCGGGGATGATTCTCAAGATAGGTGTGGGTATCCACAGGGGCATAGCTCTAGGGGGTACAGAGGTAGCAGTCGCTACCAGGCCCAAGAGCCTGAGGGGGCCCAAAGGACCTTGAGTTATATGTGACTATACCAGTATTATCAATGGCACATGGTAGATGGGGGCCTTTTTTCAGGTTTTGCTTTGGAGCCCCAGAGCTTTAAGTTATGCCCCTGGGTATCCGAAATGGGACCAACAACTATCAGACATTGAAATCGATATGTGTCATCAATGTCTATGGTGAGACAGCTTGAGGCTTCTGAGTCCTGGGACCAGCTCAGTACCTCAGCTCTCACCAAAATCATAGAGCAGTAGGGTGCAGTAGGTGAAATGGTGTCATTCCATTGGTTCCCTCTTTGGGAATCCAATGGTGTTTGATGTGACGGAACATATGCAGAATGTTCTATTCTGATCATTGGAGGCAACAGAAACATGACATAATGGACCCTAACCCTGGGCCTCAATCCTACCCACCCCCTCCGTGTTACCCTATCACCTTGAATACTGCGGAGCTATCCGACATGGATTACCCTTCTGACCTTACATCATGTCATGGCTTCTAACAGTAATGTAGCAGCTCAGTCTTCTCTAGACACTTGCTTTTCCATTTTACCGACTTCTTAAATTGCGTCTATAATTTGACTTATATAAAACACTCCGACTTGTTCCATATTTGTCCGCTCCGCTCTTCAGCGTCAGCGATTAAGGGATTTAGCTAAATTATTATTTTCAGTAATTCATTATTTTGTGAGTAGAAAAACATTACTCCATAGATTCCATCCTCTTAGCAAACAAACGCTTGAAGCCGTAAAAGCTGTTGACTCTGGGCAAACAAAGCGGCATCACGATGTCTTAATACAACAGATATCTGCAGCAGTCGCTGGCTTGGTCTTATGTTTTGCACCTGATATAATAAGGGAGGGGGGGTGTAACAAAAATACAAAACACACAGAACAAAATGTATTTTGGGATTTACAGACAGGGCCATTCCTAGGCTAAATTGCACTCAGGGCGAGGTGAAGAAATTTCGCCCCCCCCAACACCACCTCCGTAACATAATGCAACACAGTGCATCACCATCAACCAAATCTAAAATATACAAAAAGCTTTAACACAATGTGCTACATATAAAACTACTAAATAATAGTCATACAGTTACCAAATAACACTGCTACACAAAACCAGAATCCCAAGACCACTAAGACCACATATCACCAGCACACAGTGACCGAATAATACCACCACACCATGACCACATATCACCACCATACAGTGACTGAATAATACAAACTGACCATTACGGAATACAAACCATTATACTATAACCAATATTCCCAGCATACAGTGACCATACAGTGATGGATACCTGCTGTACACAGGTGCTGCAGACATATAAATGATTACAGTAAAGTTATATCTAGTGACTCACAGGAGACGTCTCTGAAGAGTTGTTCTCTTTTTCTTCTTCTTCCTCTCAATCTGTCCCAGACGCCATGATGACTCCTCCCGGCCATGACTCTTTACTGAAAAATTTACAAAACAAACATCTTAGTCTCCTCAATTTATCAGCACTTCTCTACCAATTCCTATCACTATACAAACTCCCCATCTATAGCACCTCATATGGTAGCCACATAGTAGCCCCCTATAGCCAGGTGGATGCCCCCCTGTAGCCAGGTGATGCCCCCTGTAGCCAGTAGATGCCCCTGTAGACAGAACATGCCCCCCTGAAGCCCGGTGATGCCCCCCTGTAGCCAGGTGATGCCCCCCTTGTAGCCAGTGGATGCCCCCTGTAGCCAGTAGAAGTCCCCTGTAGCCAGTAGATGTCCCCTGTAGCCAGTTGATGCCCCCTGTAGCCAGTAGATGCCCCCCTTGTAGCCAGTAGATACCCCTGTAGCCAGTAGATGCCCCCCTTGTAGCCAGTAGATGCCCCCTGTAGCCAGTAGATGCCCCCCTGTAGCCAGTAGATGCCCCCTTGTAGCCAGTAGATGCCCCCTGTAGCCAGTAGATGCCCCTGTAGCCAGTAGATGCCCCCCTTGTAGCCAGTAGATACCCCCTGTAGCCAGTAGTTGCCCCTGTAGCCAGCAGATGCCCCCCTTGTAGCCAGTAGATGCCCCCTTGTAGCCAGTAGCTACTCCCCTGTAGCCAGTAGATGCCCTACTTGTAACCAGTAGATACCCCTGTAGCTAATTATAAAATTTAAAAAAAGTACTCACCACGGTCCACGCGTCCCGGTCCGGAGCTGCTGAGCGGTCTAAGCGGCGGGACGTCATCACGCTGCTTACACTGTCACACAGCTCCCAGGGATCTCTGGGGCCGGCAGAGCTGCCAACCGAGGAGACCCAGCGTTGCAGGGGGCGTGGTGAAAGCTGTGCGCCCCCTGCGACGCTGATACATACAGGAGAGGAGGCAGGACGGTAACGATCCGTCCTGCCTCCTCCCTGTACCAGCAGCTGCTGACTCTGCGGGACTGTTATAAAACAGCCGTGCAGAAACAGGGGCTATCCTCCCGGCGGGCGAGGCGAGCGGTCGCGGCGCCCCCCTCAGGTGAGCGGAGCCTCGGCACCCTGGGCGATCGCCCGTCTCGCCCACCCTTAGGAACGGTCCTGTTTACAGATATACCAGGCATCAGGGCTGAGTGCTGGAGGCTGTATAGTCAGGGTTGCATTATCTCCTTAGGCACTCGTGGACTAGTGCCTAGGGTGGCACCTGTCCAGGGGGAAAGAGAGGAGGCAGCATGGCACTATTTTTTATAATTTTTTTTAACCTTCCCCGCTTTCCATCTTGGTGGGGGATGAAGAGAGTTATGTGCAGTAGTGTGGCTGGAGGGCACTTGCGGCGGCCCATTGGTGACTGTAGCACCGGCTACAGAGATCAGCGTCGGTGAACACCGGAGGGGAGGGGAGATTAGATTCCAGCCTCTCCTACCACCGCTGTGCTCTTCTGGCAGCATCCTATACTGGATGCAGTCAATGGCGTCCCAGTGCATTACTGGGAAGAGAGGGAGGAACAGCGATTTCCCACTCCCTCCTCTGAAGAGCACTGACTATACTGAAGAAGGGGGAGATGGTTGGGGTTAGAGTGGGGAGTATAAGAAGGAGGGCTTGGAGGTGTTTTGGTGTGACAGGTGGGGGTAACTTGTTGGGTAAGAGGTTGGGGTAGGTTGGGTTATTGGGATAGGTGTGTGTTGTATATTGTGTTGGTGCTCGGCTGCACAACCAGGGCTGAGACATCAGGTAGACAGAGGTTTGCAAATGCCTAGGGGGCCAACCTCTGCTTCTCATTTAAGGGGGGCGTAGATATGAGATATGCAGGCTCAGCTGCGTCCACTCTATACACGGCAGGTATCAGCTGTTATGGTTGAAACCTACCTTCAGTGACCAGGATCGAAGTTAACTGCTAAGATGCCGCTGTTGATGCGACTGCTGCATCTTAGCAGTTATGCAGGGGGCATGCAGAAAAGCTGGGTGCCATTGGTGGGGGATAGGGCATCACCCAACTTTTCTACGTGCTGGATAGCCTATCTAGCCCATGTGTCACATCAAGGGAGGTACAGTGAGCCCTGACTGGAACCCAGCTCACTGTCCCTGCCTGTTTGACGTGCTGCCCTAGGCGGTAGACTGCAACTGGGCGACAGTCCCTGCACTGCTAAAGTGCTGGGGCCGTCAGAAGGAAGAATAGTCAAACAGTCTGGGTAAAACCAAATCGGGAATGCCAAGCCACAAATCAGAACCAGAGGGATAAACGTAAACAAGCCGAGGTCAAAACATGGACGGGTGCGAGGTACAAAATCAGAAGACAAGCCGTGGTCAGGAGAACAGGCCGAGGTCAGGTACATGGATGAGCAAACAAAGCTATAGCACAAGAGAACAAAAGGCAGCTAGGAAATATGGCAGGCGCAGCACTCAGCTAGCAGGGAGTTTAAATGGGATTCCTGGATACCGCCCCTGCAGCTGATTGGAGCGGCCTCTGGGTCCTCCCATTGGCTGGTGCAACACGCCCCCTGTCCGGAGTGGCTGGACCTCTGTCACTCACGGGGCTGCCAGCAGAATGTGTATCAGGGTGGGGTCGCTGATCAGCTGCAGCAGAACATTGCTCCCTGCAAGCCGAGTGCAGCCTAGCCCTGACAGTACCCCCCCTTTTAGGAGGGGCCACCGGACCCTTCCCTGGTCTGGGTTTGTCCGGGTGAGAATCATGGAATTCCCTCACCAGGTGATCAGCATGGATGGATTTCGCCGGAACCCATGATCTCTCCTCAGGACCATACCCCTTCCAATGGACCAGGTACTGCAGTGACCTTTGGACCTTATGAGAATCCAAAATACGGGCGATTTCATATTCTAACTCCCCCTCTATGCAAACTGGAGGAGGAGGTCTAGAGGGCGGAGTCACAGGCTGAATATACCTCTTAAGAAGTGCACGATGGAACACGTTATGTATACGGAGAGAAGAGGGTAATTTCAGCCGATATGCCACCGGATTAACCACCTCCTGAACCACATATGGTCCTACAAATTGCGGCGCAAGTTTACCAGAGGGAACTTTCAATCGCAGATTTCGGGTGGATAACCATACTTTATCCCCAACCGCAAATCCTCTAGAACACAGACGCCGTCTATCAGAATTTTTCTTCTGGATGTTCTGGGTATGAACCAAGTTCTTCTGAATGATAACATCCACCCCGCTGTGATCAGACGTAGCACTGGAAAATGAGGCATGCCTAGGATGAAAACCATAATTACAGTAAAATGGTGAGGTCCCAGATGAGCTACTATCTTGATTGTTCATGGCAAATTCAACCAACGGTAAGTATTTTACCCAGTCTACCTGCTGATCAGATACATAACAATGGAGTTTTTGTGTTACCATTTGATTTACCCTCTCTGTCTGCCCATTAGTCTCTGGGTGGAAGGCAGAGGAGAAGGACAGGGTGATACCCAGAGCCTTACAGAGGGCTCTCCAAAATCGAGAAATGACCTGAAGCCCTCTGTCCGAAACGATATTCTCTGGTAACCCATGAAGCTTGACGATGTGTTTGACAAAGAGTTCAGCAAGTTTTTTGGACGACAGTAACCCCCTTAAAGGGGGAAGGTCCGTCATAAAATCCATGGAGATATGGGTCCATGGATGTTCAGGTATAGGTAGAGGGCATAGTTCACCAGGAGGATGAGTTCTGGGAACCTTAGCCCGAGCGCAGACTTCACAAGATGCCACATAGGCCTCAACATCACGAGGCAATGACGGCCATCAACTAATTACGAGAAATAAGCTTTTTTGTGCCAGACACTCCAAGATGTCCAGATAACACAGAATAATGAAATTCTTTTAATACTCGTAGCCGGAGCTGAGTGGGGACAAAGACCTTCGAAACAGGACAATTAGCCGGTCTCATATTCTGGTGGGACTTAACCTCAGTGGCTAAATCAGGGGAAATAGCTGAGACAACAGTCTCCTTGGGCAATATAGGTTTTGGATCCTCCTGGGATGCATGGCTGGCACAGAAGCTTCTAGATAGAGCATCAGCCTTCACATTTTTTGAACCAGGTCTGTAAGTAACAACAAAGTTGAAGTGCGTAAAAAATAATGCCCAACGCTCCTGATGTGGATTTAACCTCTTAGCACTCTCTAAAAAGGTAAGTTTCTTATGATCAGTAAGAACCGTGACTTCATACTGGGCACCTTCGAGAAAGTGGCGTCATTCCTCAAAGGCCCACTTAATAGACAACAACTCCCGGTTCCCAACGTCATAATTCCTTTCAGCTGAGGAATATTTACGCGAAAAGAAGGCACAAGGGCGAAGGTTAGTCATAGCAGCGGATCCCTGAGACAGGACTGACCCTGCACCATAGTCATGACCCTGTGCAACTCTGATGGCTACGTTAAATGCCACCACCAACTTACCTCCTTCATCCCTCGCCTTTCACCAGACCCACTGCTTGTGACCCTTACCCAATAACGCACGGACAACCAATTGGATAAATTGGCCACAGCAGCCGTTTTATTAACAAATACAAACATAAATAACATTTTCATAAATACTTATCAACAACATTCCACAAGTACCTAACGGTACCATGATAAATACTTCCAAACCATCTTTCACTCACCAGCTAACTGTCCACCAGTTAGCTCCAACCCCCAAGCAACCAAAGACCAACTCAGCCATTGGTCAACCAATAACAACCAGTAGGGGCAGAGGTCCTAGGAGCCAAATCCGACCTGGCGACCAAATCCCCGAAGGGAAACCACACTACCCCCAGCCGCATTCCAATGGCTCGGAGGTCCAAAGCCATACATGATGGCTCACCCAATTTGCTCTCCAGGGGTACCAGCCTGGAAGAGCCCCCCACCTTCGCCAGGTCGTGTCCACCTTTGCCACACCCCCGAGGGAGTCACACCCCGAATGACTCCCCCAGGCAATCTCCTCCTCCAACTCCCAGAACCCCTGCCGCCATACGACTGCCATGACAGCAAAAACTCCCTATACACCTTAACACTACCAGAAACACCAGGGAGGGTGGGTGGGATTCTTGCCTCGTGCCGCGCCAACTGCTCACTGGGCGGAAGGGGCGGGGCTAAGCCCTTCGCCTCTCCGCGTCACTAAGCCCCTCCCCCTCCCTACAGGGCGCGATGACGCTGCGCCCCAGCGTGCCGGGTCATGGCCGCGCCTCCCCTATGGGGGGTGGGGGCCGGTCCGGCGCGCATCTGAAGCATCAACTTCGACGACAAAGGGTTTGCTATGATTTGCTTGAATCAACACAGGAGCTGATACAAAACACTGCTTAAGTTTCTCAAACACTTCTATGGCCTCAGCTTGCCAATTGCTGAACTTCACCCCCTTCTTAGTCATGTCAGTCAACGGCCGAACTAAGACAGAAAAATTCTGAATAAATTTACGATAATAATTAGCAAACCCTAAGAATCGCTGTGTGGCCTTCAAGGACGAAGGGCAGACGCAGTCGAGAATAGCCTGAATTTTACATGGGTCCATACGAAATGAGTTAGGATTCAGGATATACCCAAGGAAAGGAACCTCCTGTACCCCAAAAACACATTTCTCAAGCTTGACAAACTATTTTCCTTCAAGATTTGCAATACCTGTCGTACCTGTTTAACGTGTGATGACCAATCTTCTGAGATTAGATTAGAATGTCATCCACATAAACAACCATACAACAACCAATAAGTTCCCGGAAAACATCATTAACCAGGTTCTGGAACACTGCGGGAGCATTACACAACCCAAGGGGCATCACCATATACTCAAAATGACCCTCAGGAGTGTTAAATGCGGTTAGGTTATAGGCACCTCTCAGGTCTAGTTTGGAAAACCACTTTGTCCCCTGGATCTGATTGAACAAATCAGGAATCAAGGGTAAGGGGTATTGGTTTTTTACCGTTATCTTATTTAATTCACGGTAGTCAATGCATGGACGGAGGCCTCCATCCTTTTTTCCTACAAAGAAAAACCCTGCCCCCATGGGGGACACCGAAGGTCGGATATGCCCTTTCTGAAGGCTTTCTGCAATATACTGCTTCATGGCTAGTTTCTCAGGACCTGAGAGATTATATATCCTCCCTTTTGGAAATTTCACTCCGGGCAATAGGTCAATGGCACAGTCGTAAGATCTATGAGGGGGTAGAATCTCCGACTGTTTCTGAGAAAATACCTCAGCAAAATCATGAATAAATACTGGAATTTGCTCCACCTCAGTATTGCCCAGTATGGTAGGAAGACAATACGTAAGATGAAAAATCGCATTTCAGAACACCTCACTTACATTAAGCGGTCCACGGAGGATCAATCGATAGCTTCTGCTGCTACGGAATAGAAAGAATCAAACCACCCAAATATGGAGGGGATCGCCAACATATGCTGCGCATACGTGAAGCTGCATGGATTTATAAGTTAGATTCACGTGCTCCACAGGGTCTTAATAGCCGCTTTGACTTGGCATACATCTATTGATATATATATTATCATATGTTGTCATGTATTTTATTCCTGTTTGTAACACAGGTAAGCTGTTTATGTGCAATACACTTTGGATGCGGGAGGAAGTGATGTCATCACTAAACCACCCCCCGTTTTTAACTATTTAAGAATGTCATTTTGTTTGTGAAAGCATACCGTGAACAAGGGCGTCCGTATACGCCCGAAACGCGTCGGTGCTTTATCCCTGTCTGTACCCTCCTATTTGTGCCTTTATACAAGTAAACTTGGCTTAAAGATTATCCATCGCTGGACCCGTTGTTTTCCTTTTGGATTTGAGTCTCTGGGGCCGTGGCTAGCAGTCGGGATCCAGAGCGAAGGAGAGCCAGAGGCAGTGCAGGACGTCTCATTCTACTATAGCCGTACACGGACTTGCATGGTGAGCGCATTCCCATTAACTTTACTTTGCGTGATTTAATGGTAGGAAGACATCTGTCACAACACTGATGCCCCCACTTGAGTAATTCCCCTGAATTCCAGTCAAACACTGGGTTATGACTCTGAAGCCAAGGCAGCCCCAACACCACATCCGCGGGTAGCCGCTCCAAGATAAACAGACTACACTTTTCAGTATGTATAGATCCCACCAACATCTCGAGCTCAGGAGTACAATGTTGGATTGTGCCCCTAGCCAGTGGAGTAGAGTCAATAGCCACTACCCGCAGGGAATCAGATAGAGGTCTCCAAGGTAGTCCCAGACGTTTGGCGAAGGACGCGTCTATAAAATTCGACGCTGACCCAGAATCCACAAAAGCGTTCCCAGAACCGGACAAAGACAAGTATGAGACCTTAACTGGGAGCAGCAACTTTTTGGATACAATAGGAAATACCTGCTCGCCTAGGTGATCTTCCTGCAAATCACCTAGGCGCTGGAGTCTTTCCGGCCTGGTCTTCCTTTTGGAGCACTCCCTGATGCCGTGTCCATCCTCGCCACAGTAGAAGCATAGTCCCTGGATACGCCGAGATGTCCTACGGTCGCTGGCAGCAATTGCTGAAGAAGCCCCCACTTGCATGGGCTCCTCTGAGTTTATATCGGAAACAGCGGGTGTAGAGGGGTGGACCACTGGGACGGGAACCTTTTCCTGACATCTCTCCCTAAAACGTCTGTCCAGACGGACGGCTAGAGCCATAGCCTCATCTAAAGTACCAGGGGTAGGGTAAGCCACCAACATATCCTTCACATGGTCGGCTAACCCTAATCTAAACCAGCATCTAAGAGCTGGGTCGTTCCACCCAGACGGAACACACCAGTGGCGAAATTCGGAGCAATACTCCTCCACAGTCGTTTTACCCTGCCTCAAGGTGGTCAGCTGAGCCTCAGCCACAGCTTCCCTATCAGGGTCATCAAAAAGTATGCCCAAGGAGACCAAAATCCTGGTCTCAGACAGTTCTGGCGAATCAGGTGGTAATGAAAATGTCCACTCCTGAGGGGGACCCTGAAGTACGGACATAACTATGCCCACTTTCTGCTCCTCGTTGCCCGAGGTACGTGGGCGGAGCCTAAGATACAGGTGACATCTTTCCCTAAAAGTAAAAAATGTCTTCCTATTGCCTGAAAACCTGTCAGGCAACTGGATAGGGGGTTCCACATGAGGGGAAGGTAGTGCAGGGACACTCTGACTTGGGGTAGACTCCTGCTGTTCTACCCTCAGCGCCAGATCCTGGACTACCTGGGTTAGCCCCTGCATCTGCTCTATCAGAGCTGTCATGGGGTTCATAGTGAGTGGAGAGCAGTGACAGCAGGGCTGGGACAAGGCATTTTGGTGCCCTAGGCAAGTACAGCCAATGGCGCCCCCCTCGCTCCCCAAAAAATGCCCCCCCCCCACACTAATTCCTCACTCCTGCGCCAGGTCCTGTCACTAATTTTCTGCATATTTCACATAGATCCAGTCCATCCCCTCAGCAGTCACTGCACAATGAAAATCAGCCCTGACAAATTTGCTTTTTTCAAAATCGCTCCCCTCCGTATGACAGTGCAATACCCCTAAATAACAGTCACCGAATAATCCACCGATACATGGAACAAATCTACCAGACGAATGATTGTTACTAAAAACACTCCTACAAAACCAAGACCCAAAACTATTACTACTTAAGGCTCAAATAATTCTGCCAGACCCTGACCGAACGCAACCCCCACATGTGACTATCAGCTGTAAACAGGCTCTGATTACATATACCACCGCCATACAGTGACCAGATAGTGGTAGATACTAGTTGTATGTAGTCGCTCTGCAGAAATATAAGTGATTACACTGCAGTTACATTTAGTGACTCACCGGAGACGTCTTTTCTGATCAGCGTCGTTCACTTTCCCTTTTCTTCTCCATCCGGTTCACACCTTCCTGCTGACTTCTCCCGACCAACACTCGTCCCTGCAGATTTGGACACAAATAGCTTAGACTCCTCACATTTCCAGCAACTCCTTACTTATAGGTATATAAGTCCCTCAGTTAAACAGGTATATATGCCCCCTCAGATAGGAAGCTATATAGGTCCCTGCAGTTAGACAGGTATATATGTCCCCTCAATTAGGCAGGTATATAGGTCCCCATCAGTTAGGCAGGTATATAGATATGCCCTCTCATTCAGGCAGATATATATATATATATTGTCCCCTTAGACAGGCAGGTATATAAATATAGGGGCACTCAGGCAGGTACATTATATAGGTATAGGGTCACTCTCAGGCAGGTATATAAATATAGGGCACTCAGGCAGGTATATAAATATAGGGGCACTCAGGCAGGTACAGTATATAGATATAGGGTCACTCTCAGGCAGGCATATAGATATAGGAGCTCTCAAGCAGGTATACAGGGGCACTCAGGTATATAGGGGCACTCTCAGGCATATAGGGGCACTCAGGTATATAGGGGCACTCTCAGGCAGGTATATAGGGGCACTCAGGTATACAGGGGCACTCAGGTATACAGGGGCACTCTCAGGCAGGTATATAGGGGCACAGGTATACAGGGGCACTCAGGTATACAGGGGCACTCAGGTATATAGGGGCACTCAGGTATATAGGGGCACTGTCAGGCAGGTATATAGGGGCACTCAGGTATATAGGGGCACTCTCAGGCAGGTATATAGGGGCACTCAGGTATATAGGGGCACTCTCAGGCAGGTATATAGGGGCACTCAGGTATACAGGGGCACTCAGGTATATAGGGGCACTCTCAGGCAGGTATATAGGGGCACTCAGGTATACAGGGGCACTCAGGTATACAGGGGCACTCAGGTATATAGGGGCACTCAGGTATATAGGGGCACTCTCAGGCAGGTATATAGGGGCACTGTCAGGCAGGTATACAGGGGCACTCAGGTATACAGGGGCACTCAGGTATATTGGGGCACTTTCAGGCAGGTATATAGGGGCACTCAGGTATACAGGGACACTCAGTTATACAGGGGCACTCAGGTATACTGTGTCACTCAGGTATACAGGGGCACTCAGTTATACAGGGTCACTCAGGTATACAGGGGCACTCAGGTATATAGGGGCACTCAGGTATACAGGGGCACTCAGGTATATAGGGGCACTCAGGTATACAGGGGCACTCAGGTATACAGGGGCACTCGGGTATACAGGGGCACTCAGGTATATAGGGGCACTCAGGTATATAGGGGCACTCAGGTAGGCAAAAATAATAACATGAATACTCACCTTACCTGCTTCCCGGCCGCGCGCTCCTCTTCAGGCCACGCCTTCAGCGCCGGGACGCTCCTCCGGCAGCTCCTTGGGCGCACAGCCTGCGACAGGCTGTGCGTCTTAGGAGAGGCAGCGGCGCGATGACCTCATTCCATTGTGCCGCTGCCAGCTGAGCAGCACGTGGCCGCGGCGGGTCCTCAGCGCTATCAGGACCCGCCGGCCCCGCTGTGTCGGACCCGGAGCCGGTCCGACACAGTCTGCGGAGCAGGGAGCGCTCGCTCTCTGCTCTGCAGAAGCCCGCAGCTGTATGTGCGTCCAGTGGACACACATACAGCTAAAGAGACCGTTGGTGCTCCAGGCCCATGGCAGCGGCCTGGAGCCCGGCGAGGTTCAGGGCCCCTGACTGCGCCCCTTAGGGACAGGCAGAGGTAGGCGATCGCCTACCTCTGCCTACTCGTCGTCCCGGCCCTGAGTAACGGTTTCGGCCTGCGATAATGTCACATCAAGCAGGCAGGGACAGTGGGCTGGGTTCCAGTCAGGGATCACTGTACCTCCCTTGACGTGACACCATGTATACATGTTGTACCAGTGTTGGATCTTTTTCTATACTAAAATGATAAGAGAGAGTTGTAGTTGGGGCGTGTTTATAAAAAATTAAATTTTTTTTGCGTTTTGTGTCTGATTTTTTTTCATTTTATCCCAGTGTTAGTAATGGAGGTATCTGACAGACACCTCTCTATTTCTGTCTATATTTGAAGACCCAAAAAAGGTATTGTACTGTCATTAATGAATAAGTAATTTAAAAAACTGATGTGGGTTTCGCCTTGTTTTCCATAACCAGTCAAGGTTAAAACAGCAACTGCAGGCTAGGAAGGCCTATGGATATTGGACCCTTTCTATCCTAAGAATACCAGCCCACAGCTTCCCCATGAGCAGACCAAAACAAAAGCCCTGCAAACATGGCGCAAGTGCATTTTTTTTTACATATTACCCCACATATCACACATTCTATGGTAGCTCAATGGCTTCTTGTCCCGCAAAACAAAAGCTTTCATTAGTCTATGTAGATGGAAAAGTGAAAAAGTTATGGCTCTTGACATGTGGGGAGGAATAAAATAAAGATCCCAAAATAAATAAATAAATAAAGAGCAGGCTGTCAGGAAGGGGTTAACCCATTATTTTTTTAGGAAGCTCCATTTAGCAGGAGTTTGTTGTATGTGGCCATACGATTAATAAGACATAAGGAAATCTAAAGTAGTGCCAACACTAAATGTAGATAGCAGTGTGCTATATGTGTAGCAGGGCAGTGTCGGACTGGGGTGTCTAGAGCCCACAGGAGCAGTTGATCCTAGGGGCCCACCAATTTAGCTGTTACAGAGCCCACCGGTGGAGTTTATGTTGGGGGGCCCACCCTACACCTACTGTAAATGACTGTACATGTCTCTTCTACTCTGCTTCTTGCTTTTTCCCCTATCTTTTTCTACTTTTCTGCCTCTCCCGACGTAATGCTAGTGAAATGTGTGACTATTTGACGTCTTCATCTCCATTTCTTGTATATTAAGCTAATTATAATTTCCATTTTTTGTATCACAAGTTATAATCACACAGGCTTGCAGACCTCTGTTTATTTCTCAAGCCTACAGAGTTCAGTTGCTTAATTTACGATCTAATGGGGCCCATTGTCTGGTTTCGGAGTGATTTTGTATTCCTTATCTTAGACTCGGGAGCTGGCCCCTGCATGGTACAGGATGAGGTAATACAAAAGACATCTGTGCTCTAAGTGGACACAATACGTAGGTTGTGTCTGCCAGTCTGCCATATAGGAACCAGAGAAACTTTGGTGACTTCAGAAGCTCTTGTACCCAGTGTTGAGGACGCTTACATTGGTGTTGGTCCCTGGAGTTCCCTGTTTTCGCCATTAAGCTTCTCTGGCTGAAGATATAAGAACAGGTGATGTTATAAGCTCCAGGTGAAGTGTTGTAAGTATTTAATCTTTGTAAATACTTATTTAGCAAAACTGTACCCAATGTCACACTATTTCCTGTAACCAGTTCATTTTCTTACTTATATGTTATCATTTGATCATAATTGATTGATTCCTATGTTAAATAAAATTGTGTTGTACCCTGACTGACTGGCCCTCTTTAGAGCTGTATCTAGAACCTGTATTGATAAAACTTGGCAAAACACCCCCTAATGATATATGTATACTTAAAAAACAACTCTAAGTCTTCCATGCTCAGAGGCCCCCTGGTAGTTTCACCTGTTCCCCTGTCGGCCAGTCCGAGCCTGCTTCAGGAAATGTTTGGTGCATGCTCACATTTGCCCTTCTCAGTCACAAATAATCTATCATTTACTGAAATCAGGTCAAGTGCCAACAAACAATGCTGGAAAAGGAAACAGACACATTGCTATAGTACAGAAGGGAATCATAGTGGTTGACATATGGGAACTAGAGTATAAATCCAAACAATACACATCCACGGTGTAGGCGGAATTGATGGCAACTTAGCTCTTTAATGTGGGGGCAGCATAAATGACTCTTTATAAGGAACCCTATGCTGAGGGATGGAGGTTCGGGATAGATCCATAAGCAGGAGCCTTTGGAGTCCATAGTTCGGTATCCAGCCAAGCCAGCATTGAATATGTATAGAGAGAATGATGGTGGATGAAAATTTGGAGGATGTATTATAAAGAAGAAGCAAAGGATTGGTGAAGAAGTGTGGGAGTAGCTAAGTTAATAATTATAGGGACATGTATTAAGGAAGGAAAGCAAGCAAAGTGCATGGGCTTCTTGCTTTCCAATAATTGATCATACAGGACCTATGAACATTTCTAGTTGATATCTCTCTGTTCAATCTCTCCTGATAGGCTGCCAGCACTGGTTGCTATAGCTACAGACCTGGCTTCTACTGCAAGCTAGTGGAAGCAAGAAAACACGTCCCTGAATAAAAAATTAAACCAAGAAAACAGGACTGAGGGGAGAAGAATCGATGTAGTGATACAACCCCTTTAAGGTATGTTCACACGGAGGGGTGTACTGTGCGTTCTGCTATATGCCGAGTGCTTTAGAAGTATGCGCTGGCCAGTCCGCACTTCTAAAATGCTGCAGGGCCAGCCTCATTCACTTTCATTTTCCCTGGCGCGTAAGTGCAGGGAAGAATTGACATGCAACTTCTTTCTCCCGGCACGCAGTACATGTCTGGGAAAATGGAAGTCAATCATCTCTCAATGAGAGCTATCAATTACTGTAGTTACAGTCCGTACGTCAGAGCATTTTACAGCACAATTTCGCCCTGAAGTACAGACCACAAAGACTCCATAGACACACACACAGTTTAAATATATATATTATATATATAATATATATATATATATATATATATATATATGTATATATACATATACAGTACATACCCTACTCACATGCACACACAACACCTAGCACCCTTGTCCCCTCCTTACCTGTCTCCTGTAGTCTGGTGTAGTCGGCAGCTTCTTCCTCCCACTACAGACAGGGGAGGCAGGGGGCCACTCGTTCATTCAGAAGGAGCTTCTCTTCTTCTCTGATGAGGACTGAGCATAGGGGAAGCGGTATATGAGGTGAAGATACCTACACAACCCCAGATACAGAGTGTGCTGGACTGTGACCAGCGTTCTGATTGGTGAAGTAGCCCCTGCTGACTCCTGCTCTAACAAATGGCGCTGCTCTCACTCTGCACTGACACTTGAGGCTGCTACCTACTCTGATTCCCAAGATATACAGAAATATAGACAAAGGGTTAACTTCTTCCTCTTCTCTGCTTTGTCCTCCCCTACTTACTGTATTCTCATGCTTTCAAATGGATTATTTTTCATTGAAGTAGCTAAATAGTGGAGGGGAGGGGGGGGACCAGTCTCCCACCCAGAAAAAAGTGTGTGTGTGGGGGGGGGGGGGACCAGTCCCCGCGGTCCCACCTAAAAATACACCAATGGGCAGTGGGCTCTTTACTGACTGAGGCCTTATATGTCCACTCCTTATCTATCACGCTAAACATTAGGGCTTAAAGGTAGGTGGTGAGAACTTTCTAAAGACCCAACTTCAAGCACTAAGAGAGAATTTCCCCTCTTGTACCTGATAGACATGTCTAAGCTGCCTACAGTAAAATAAGAAAGCAGAGAACATATTGTAAAAATCATTTAAATTTTAATGAAAAAAAAACCACAATGTCATTCTAATAACGTACATGCATAGGGTGACCTAACAAGAGCCAGTTTTGCATTAAATATTGGTTTTATATTTTTCTGTACTTCAATGTACACACAAACTAGATGCATTAATGATTAACACGACCAGTATATTCCCAGAATGCAACATTTCAGATATATTTGTACAGAAGGATCGGGGCACATAAATAAATCAATACATGGAGAAGAAAAAAATGAATAAAAAAGAATAACAAACTGAAACAATTTCTGGCACCACTCAAAGTTCACCCAAAAGTAGTTGAATAAGGTGCACTTATCGTTCTGTTTTTTTTTGCATATATTTTTGTATAGATGAATATATAAATCTTATCATATATCTTTCTTTCTGTAAGTCTCTTTTCAGTGCCTCTAAATGTTCAGAAACCTCCATCAGTCATCAAAAAAATCCACCTAGTGTAAAACAGGAAATAGAAGGCATGGAGGAGGGAGAGGCAGCTGCAGAACCTCTCCCTCGCTGTGTGTGGTAGACTACGTGCTGTGAGAGGGGAGGAGGGGGCTGCAGGAAGGAGATATCAGATAAGCAGTGAATGAACATACATTTATAGAATTCAGCAGAAAATAGGAAAAAGATGCCGAATCAGCAGTTTACACAAATCATGTCTTGATGTATCTAATTGTATCTAAGAACATTTACAACTGCCTAAGGAAGGAGTGTGAATTATATTCTGTAGCGACAGGTGCACTTTTAAAGGGGTTGTCTCACTACAAGGATTGCTTTGCATAGCAAAGATTTTGCAAAAACAAGTCACTTTGCAATATGTGTCCATTAACACGGTCTTACCTATTCCTAGATATCCCCTCTTGTATGGGCTGCATCAGCTCCTCAGGTCGCTATAGCTACAGACCTGTTACAATCTCTCCTGATAGGCTGCCAGCGCTGGTCGCTATAGCTACAGACCTGTTCGTTCTCTCCTGATAGGCTTCCAGCGCTGGTCGCTACAGCTACATACCTGTTCGATCTCTATTGATAGGCTGCCAGCGCTGGTTACTATAGCTACAGACCTATTCAATCTCTCCTGAAAGGCTGCCAGTGCTGGTCGCTATAGCTACAGACGTGTTTGATCTCTCCTGATAGGCTGCCAGCACTGGTTGCTATAGCTACAGACCTGTTCAATCTCTCCTGATAGGCTGCCAGGGCTGGTCGCTATAGCTATACACCTTTTTTTTTTCTCTCCTAATAGGCTGCCAGCACTGGTTGCTATAGCTACAGACCTGTTCAGTCTCTCCTGATAGGCTGCCAGTGCTGGTTGCTATAGCTTCAGAGCTGTCTGATCTCTCCTAATAGGCTGCCAGTGCTGTTTGCTACAGCCACAGACCAGATGTCCTCAGCAGCTCATCATTGCAGGCCAGTAGCAGCTAGTAAACACGTCCCTAACGTCAAAACTGAAACCGAGAAAACAGGACTGGGGTAAGACGAATTGATGTAGTGAGACAAACCCTGTAATGGTAATGGAGGATTGACAGAATAGTTGTTTCCAAGTAAAGTGTGACAAATATATTGACCTGATATTATATATTAAAATTATTTTATGCCCCCCCCCAAAAAAAACCCATACTTTACAAAGAAGGGAAAATGTATTGAACCTCCGACCAATTTAGGGTTTATCAGTGGGGCAGCATAAAAATGGATCAATAAGGTTATGTTAAAAACTTTGTAGAAATTTCCAAAAATTTTGCGTTATTTGATATTTTGCTGATCCACGTCAAAAATAAAAAATGATTGCCTGATGTCATTAGAGAACAATACATGATCATACAATTAAGTATTCATTGCAATGTTAACTGTGACCAGTCAGTTGGTCAAAAAAAACAAAAAGATATAAAAATAATCAAAAAGTAGTAATGCAACATCATCAATAAATGAATAATTAAAAAAACAATCAATTAATAAAGAAAAAAACAGTAATGCAATGAATTTTTAATTCTCACCCACAATCAATTAAAATTATGCATTTCAAAAATGTAGACCAATTTTAAAATGTTTTAATGATACCTTAATTTGCCACATAAAAATTTCTAATGCATCTTATAGGAACTGTTCTGTTGTTTCTTCACCTTGAGCTTTTTATAGATATGACCAAATATCAGGATTGACAAAATATAGAATCCGAATATTACTTATAGGATAAATAAATCAAATAATATTTTCTCTCAACCATCGGATTTCTTGGCACAGTTGAAGGAAATGACGCAGCTTATTTTTTTTTCTGATTTATCGCCTATATAACTAATGGAATTGAAAATAATAAAAATAATAAGAATACATTTCCTATAAGAAATGTTCTATTTTTTTTTCCATCTGAAACTTTTTACAGCTTTTACCAGAAATAATAAAATAAAAAAGGAAAAAAAAAAAAGTAATAAAAGTTCTCCTTCGACAATAACATTTCTTGGCAGCATCTGAAATGGCAAGTAATAAAAGGAGGATTCGTTTTTTTTCAAATTTTTTTATGTAAGTTTGTGTTATAGGGACTGTCCCTTTTTTTCTTCACCTTCTGAACTTAATTCCCTTTGGATACCTATGTATCAAGACAGAAAAGTATGTAAACTAAAAATTGCAAATAGGATTAAAAATTTACATTTAAAAGAAAAAATTTTCCCCAAGATTTCATAGCGGTATTTGAAATGGTGAAAAATAAAGGACACAATCTACCTTTTCTTTACAACTGATTATAAGCCAAAAATGTTAAAAAAATGTAAATTATAAATATTACTATATTTATTTTGCATCTCTAAGGCCATGTTCACATCTGCATTAAAGGCTCCATTAAGAGTAAAGTATGCTGGAAAAAAATAGCAGATCATGCAGCGCTAGCTTTTTCGTTAAAATGACGCCATTGATGTTCTTCCTGAAACTGATCAGGCACCACCGTTATTTTCTCGCTTTCTGATTTGGGATTAAATATTTGTAGATTTCTTATGAATACACACTGCTCAAAAAATTACCTCCAGCAGCCACTAATATCCATGCGTCTGCTCAAACTGTCAGAAACAGACTCCATGTGGATGGTATGAGGGCCCAAAATCCACAGCCCAACACTGTGCAGGGTGATTGACATCTGCCAGAGAACACCAAGATTGGCAGATTAGACATTGGC
Source organism: Phyllomedusa bahiana (assembly GCA_025379985.1). NCBI lineage: Eukaryota > Metazoa > Chordata > Amphibia > Anura > Hylidae > Phyllomedusa > Phyllomedusa bahiana. Next base: position 38,665 of record JAODAL010017479.1, read on the forward strand.
GCTCTGTGCTGTTCATGGATGAAGGCAGGTTCACACTGAGCACATGTGACAGATTCTGGAGACACCGTGGAGAACGTTCTGCCTGCAACATCCTCCAGCATGAGCGGTTTGGCAATGGGTCAGTAATGGAGTGGGGGGAGGCATTTCTTTGAAGGGTCGCACAGCCCACCATGTGCTGCCAGAGGTTCCCTGACTGCCATTAGATACCGGGATGAGATCCTCAGACCCATGGTGAGACCATATGCAGGCGCATTGGGCCCTTCTGATACATGACAATGCTTGGCCTCATGTGGCTCAACTGTGTCAGCACTTCCTGCATGATGAAGACATTGATGCTATGGACTGGCTGCTCGCTCCCCAGACCTGACTCCAATCAAGCACATCTGGGACATCAGGTCTTATTCCATCCACCAGCTCCACGTTGCACCACAGACTGTCCAGGGGGTGACTGATGCTTTCATCCAGGTCTGGGAGGAGATCATCAGAACATCAGCCGCCTCGTGAGGAGCATGCCCAGGCATTGTAGGGAGGTCACATAGACACATGGAGGCCACACACCCTACTGAGCATCATTTCCTTGTCTTGAGGCATTTCCACTGAAGTTAGAGCAACCTGAAATTTGATTTTCCATTTTGATTTTGAGGATCATTCCACATCCAGACTCCATAGGATATTCATTGTGATTTTCATTGATCATTTTTGTTTTATTTTTCGCCGCGCATTCCGATTTGTAATGAATAAAGAATTGCAACTGGAATATTTCATCATTGAGATCTAGGATGTGGGATTTCAGTGTTCCCTTTATTTTTTGGAGCAGTGTACTTTCACTAAACCCTAAGTATATCACTTCTACTACTTCTCAATGAGATATTTAGTGCTTTTTTGAGAAATAAGGGGGAGATGTCCAAAAATTGTCGGTGCTACGTCAGTTTTTAGGCGCATTAAATAAGTGTAAAGTGCTCTAGAAGGTCCGACCCTATCAAAAACCTGGCGTCAGGTATACCTTGCATAGTAAACATAATGCGCCTAAAAGTGATGCGCTGTGCGCCTCCATAACGAAATGTGCCTATTGAGGTGCACAGCACATCATTACAAGTGTATATGTGTTAGGCGCATTTCATATACTTATAATAATAAGCTATGCGCCTTACAGAATAAATGTAGGACAGAGCTCTATGAAAGATTATGTAACAGCAGTTTTAAAGAGAACCCTTCATATTAAAAATTCAGTCTTACCTGCATACTCTATGGGCGAGATGTCCAAAAATTGGCGGTGCTACGTCAGTTTTTAGGCGCATTAAAGAAGTGTAAAGTGCGCCAGAAAGTCCGACCCTATCAAAAACCTGGCGTCAGGTATACCTTGCATAGAAAACATAATGCGCCTAAAAACGATGTGCTGTGCGCCTCATAACGAAATGCGCCTATTGAGGAGATAGCACATCAGTCCAAGTGTTAATGTGTTAGGCGCCTTTCATTGACTATGCGCCTCCGTGCACAATGTGCCTCGATAGTGGCATTACAGCCTCTACCATGGAACTGTTTTGTGCCGCGATTAGCGAAAATCTTGGCACATAGCATATCATTAGAAGCGTATGTAATGCCCCTATCGAGGCAGATCGCGCATGGAGGTGCATAGCTTAACATGACCAGTATATGAACTGCACCTAACACATATACACTTGTAATGATATGCTATGCCCCTCAATAGGCGCATTTCGTGATGGAAGCACACAGCGCATCACTTATAGGCGCATTACAATGTGTCCCGGCATATAATGTGCCTAGTTTTGGTGTAAGACAGTTCATTTACATCCAAAATATGACGTCAAAAGCGGTTTTAGCGCAATATAGACCAAAAAACTGACGTTGGCGTGCTGGGAAATGTCGCCCTAAATGTTTGCACGGATTGAATATATTTCATCTTGTCTCATCAGAATTCATTGGTATATTGTGTCTATACTTCCACTGTTATTTTTGTTCTTATGACTGAACATTACAATGAAAAAGTACAATAGAGACGTGAGCCTACCCTTGGGAACTTTTTTTATTTAATTTTTAATCTTTCACCCCTATGACCATATATGAAATGAGGATTAAAAATATATAGTATATTAACTCAATGAGATAAAAAAAAAACTAATCTAAATTAGATAAAACAAAATAATAAAATTATACAAATATTTTTTTTCATCAATCTATTTGCATCTAATATGAACCACTCTATGCTTTCTTTGCCCATACAGCAATTAGGAAGTACTAAGAGCGAATAGTATATAAACTGCAAATTTTGAACGGGAGTAAAATATAAATAAATACAAAAAAAGTGATCTAAAATTTCATTTTGATTTGAAAATAAAATTAATATTTTTCTCATGGAATTCTGAAAAGTAATGTAATATAGAATATCATTAAGAATTTATTTTAAATGCATCTCATGGGAACCTTGTTAAAGTTATCATCAAATATTAAAGGGGTTGTCTCACTACATTGATTCGTCTCACCTCAGTCCTGTTTTCTTGGTTTCATTTTGAATTCAGGGGCCTGTTTACTGGCTTCCACTAGGCTGCAGTAGAAGCCAGGTCTGTAGCTATAGCAACCAGTGCTGGCAGCCTATCAGGAGAGATCAAACAGGTCGGTAGCTATAGCGACCAGTGCTGTCAGCCTATCATGAGTGACTGAACAGGTCTGTAGCTATAACAACCAGCACTGGCAGCCTATCAGGAGAGACTAAACAGGACTGTAGCTATAGTAACCAGTGCTGGCAGCCTATCAGGAGAGACTGAACAGGTCTGTAGCTATAGCGACCTGAGGAGCTGATGCAGCCCATACAAGAGGGGATATCTAGGAATAGGTGGGACACTATTAATGGACACATATTACATAGTGACTTGCTTTTGCAAGATCTTTAACATAAAAGGCAGCAATCCCTGCAGTGAGACAACCCCTTTAAGGTTCAAGGAGATACTAAAAATGTGATTTTAAAAGCAATTACTTTTTTTCCCATCTGTCTGAAGTCCTGACCTTATGAAACTGTGAAATATAAACAATGTTTTAATTTTTTTTTTCATTTACAGGTAACGACACAGGTATTGTATGTATTTTAGAGCTATAATTAGGTTTATTATTTCTAACCTCTGTGCTTAGATTTATCCTGTACATATTTATAAAAAAATAATATGAAGAATAATAATAATCCGTATTTACAGATAATAAATAAAGGATTTCTTGAACTACAGAAGCTCATCGTTGTCACCATATGCCCGTAACAATTGTATGGAAGACACAATGCAAGTCTGGATTTTGTCAACGAGTCCTGATATTCAGAGCTATATGAAGGTATCATCTTGGGCACGCATGCCATAGAGGTAAACCATGCTCTCCTTCTTAAAGGGGCTGTCCACTGTACATAATCCACTGTCAGAAGGGTCCCTTACTAGGGGATCGGGGGAAACCAGTCAGTAAGTGTTCCATTTCCCTACAGCGCCACCACAGGGGAAATTAAGGAAGGTACTGGGTCTCTGCTATTAATTGCCAAATATATATTTTCATAGCAAAAAGATGGATCCAATGAGCCTCAAATACATGTCGTGAAATCATAGAAACTCTAAGTAAAAGAAAAATAGACAAAAATGTATTTGATCTGTAAATTCTCTACTGAAGAAGTCCTTCCCCACTGATGTGTCTCCAATAGGAGACAAGGAACACTAATGTCCATCCCCTTCCTAAGGCCTAAACCCCGTCAACCTAAAATGGACAAGATCAGAAGAAACCTAACTCAAAGGGCCTTATGTATGAAAACTGTCTAGCAGTAAGACTGTCCTTGTTGCCCATAGCAACCAATCAGAGCCCATAGCAACCAATCAGAGATCATAGCAACCAATCAGAGCTCATAGCAACCAATCAGAGCCCATAGCAACCAATCAGAGCTCATAGCAACCAATCAGAGCTCATAGCAACCAATCAGAGCATTGTAACCAATCAGAGCTCAAGAACCAACAGAGCTATACAACAATCAGAGCCCATTGTAACCAATCAGAGCTCACAGCAACCAATCAAGCTCAAGAACAATCAAGCTATAGCAACCAATCAGAGCCCATTGTAACCAATCAGAGTCACTGCAACCCAAACAAGCGCATAACAACCAATCAGAGCTCATATACTAAGAGTATGTCCTCCGTGGAAAACTTAAGATAACTTCTAAAGTTCCTCCAGGAGTACAAAATGGAACTGGAACAAAAGAGCGCAGCTGAAATCTTACACAACGTACCACTCTAAATTTTCAGTGGAGGTCAACTGCTCACCTATTTGGGCTGTACAAATTACGGTACAGCACGCTTGGTCGCTTGATAAACTCCACCGTGGCGGTTCTGGTCACCAAAGCCGCTCCGAACTTCCCGCCTTTGGTTTCCACATGGGACGCCAACGAAACACGAATATAACGGGATTTAAAAACTAAAAGTTCTTAAAAAAGTGGGAAGTGCTCTAGAGCGCTAAAAAGAATACTAGAATTAAAAAATATACAGTTTATTTGACATATACATTACGCGTTACACGAGTATCAAACTCGCTTCCTCAGATGTATCAGTTCCTCAATTCAACAAGCTTTATATACATTCGCTATCTATACACTAATTACAACCTAATTGAATGATTCATTCAATCGAAATCTTAATTGTAAACAATTAGTAAACAATTAGTCAATTACTATGCAAGCCATTCATGGTTAGAATCATTGATAAAAAGTCATCCATAAAATTTCATTCATAAAAATTCATTCATAAAATTATGTCATTCATTAACCCCTTAACGACCTTGGGCGTATGAGTACATCCCAGGGCCGCTAAGGGGCTTTGCAGGGGGATCGCGCCCCGACCCCCCCCTCACAGCCGGCGGGTGTTAGCGGCACACCCGGCGGTAACAGTGCCGGCGGGTGGCTCCGCCCGCTGGTGCTTTTTTACCCATCAGACACCGCGGCAAAGATGGCCACGGCGTCTGAATGAACGCCGATCGGTGCCACACACCGATCGGTACCGTCATCGGCACCGATCCGATGACCGGACACGGTGGTGGGGAGCCTTGTGAAGGCTCCCGTCACTTACCCAGGCCGGTTTGCCCTACTTCCGTCCGCAGACAGGAAGTGGGGAAACCGCCATCTTTGTACACCCTAATGCATTGTCTATGCAATGCATTAGGTTGTATTGACAATCGCGCCACCTAGTGGTCAAGTACCATAGGTGGCCTCAATGTTACAGTAAAAAATAAATAAATAAATAAAGTTTTAAAGTACAAAAAAAAAAAGTATTAAAAGTTCAAATCACCTCCCTTTCCCCATTTTACAAATAAAATCATTAAAATAATAAAAAAGTTACACATATTTGGTATTGCCGCGTCCGAAAAAGTTCGATCTATAAAAATATAACATAATTTATCCCGTGCGCTGAACACCGTAGAAGAAAAAAAATTCCAAACGCCAACATTGCGTTTTTTTGGTCATTTTAAGTCACTTAAAAAATGGAATAAAAATGATCAAAAAAGTCGCATGCATTCCAAAACTGCTGCGATAAAAAGTACACTTCAGCCCGCAAAAAATGCCCCTCACTGACGTCCGTAGGTGTTAGTACAAAAAAGTTATTGGCCGCACAAAATGGCGCCGTGGCGCAAATTTCAAAAATAGAAAATGTTTGGAATTTTTTTACATTACCAAAACATAACGGAAACCCTACATGTTTGGTATTGCCGGATGCATAACAACCTTTAGAATAAAGAAAACACATTATATTTACCGAAGATTGAACGCCGTAAAAGCAAAACCCTCGCAAACATGGCGAAAATAATTTTTTTTTTCACAATTTGCCCCACTTGGAATTTTTTGGGCGGTTTCCCAGTATATTCTATAGTATAGTGAATAACACCATTAGAAAGTACATCTTGTCCCGCAAAATAAAAGCCCTCATGTGTCTATGTAGGTGGAAAAATAAAAAAGTTATGGCTTTCAGAAGGCGAGGAGGGAAAAACGAACGTGTCACCCAAAAAAACACCTGGTCCTTAAGGGGTTAAAGAACTGTTTGAAAATGTTATATGTAATATCTTATATGTTTCTTTTATTAGATTTATGCTTCTTCAAATAAATTAATATCTTTTTATTACCTATAGTTATAAAAACCTATATTAATAAAAATATGTAAGTAACTTTAGAAAAATAGATTAAGATTGTTATCCTTTTAAATGAAATAAACAAGTTTTTTTTATAAATATACATATTTTTATTAATATAGGTTTTTATAAATATAGGTAATAAAAATATATTAATTTATTTGAAGAAACATAAATCTAATAAGAGAAACATATAAGATATTACATATAACATTTTCAAACAGTTCTTTTATGAATGACATAATTTTATGAATGACTTTTTATCAATGATTCTAACCATGAATGGCTTGCATAGTAATTGACTAATTGTTTACTAATTGTTTACAATTAAGATTTCGATTGAATGAATCATTCAATTAGGTTGTAATTAGTGTATAGATAGCGAATGTATATAAAGCTTGTTGAATTGAGGAACTGATACATCTGAGGAAGCGAGTTTGATAATCGTGTAACGCGTAATGTATATGTCAAATAAACTGTATATTTTTTAATTCTAGTATTCTTTTTAGCGCTCTAGAGCACTTCCCACTTTTTTAAGAACTTTTAGTTTTTAAATCCCTTTACAATCAGAGCTCATAGGAACCAATCAGAGCTCATGGCAACCAATAAAAGCCCATAGCAACCATCAGAGCTCATAGCAACCAATCAGTGCTCATAGCAACCAATCAGAGCTCAGCTTTAATTTCATGTTGTGCTCTGGAAAAAATGAAAGTTGAGCTCTGATTAGTTATATGAGCTTTGATTGGTCGCTATGTGCTGTGATACTTTGCTCTGGGGTCTGATTGGTTGCTATGAGCTCTGGTTGCTCTGGGCTCTGATTGCTGTGTGTTTTGATTGGTTATATGAGCTCTAATTGGTTGCTATTAGCAACAAAGACAGTCTTGTAAGGCAGTTTTCGTACATACGGCCCTTTGTGTTCTCTGCAAGATTTATATAACAAATTTATTCAGGATCATCTAGAGCCAGATTTAATATACAATTGTAGAATGTTCAACCTTTTTTTTCTAATCATTCCAATTTTCCATTGGAAGGTAATCATCATTTTGGCATGTTAACAGAATCAAGACAATTGGAGCAACACCATCATATGGAAAAAGTTTTATAACATTTGAAGTGCCCTGTTTTACAGAAAGGGTTAAGTCTACAGTATTTCTCCGCAGAAAAAACTGATGATCTTGTATTTTCACAGCTAAAATCTATAGGTAAGAGGGAAAAGGTCGAAAAGAAGTAAAAACAAATTTTCCATAGTTACGGCAAAGTCTGGTTTAGGACCTACGTAAATTGCCCTGTGTGGATAGCCTGAGGTCAAAGATGAGAATGGGGCAGAAGGTTTCGTCTATAGAAGCATTGGCGTAGTGACTGCAAATTGCCACCGTTTGACACGGTTACGAAGTAAATTTTTTTTTGATCGCCCCCAAGATACCCGCGAACTTGTAAGGCAGGATGACGGCGCTCAGCGAGCAGTAGGGACCAATACCGTGGGGCCCATCCTTTCGCTAAGAACAGGAATCTGATAGGTCAATTGTCCCTAAAGCTACATCCTGAAATTTATGTAGGGGAGATTGAAAAAGTTGCCTGGTCTGATGATTCTCGATTTGACTTGCTCGTACATTCGGATGTGGTCAGAATTTGGAGTCAACAAATGGAAAAGCATGGATCCATCCTGCCTTGTATCAACGGTCAAAGGGTGGTTGTGGTGGTTGTCATGGTTTTGGGGAATATTTTCTTGGCACTCTTTGGGCCCCTTGGTACCAATTGAGCATCGTTGCAACACCTTGTGGGAAACTATGCCACGAAGGGAAATTTAGGCAGTTCTGAAGGCAAAAGGGGGTCCAACCCGTTACTAGCATGGTGTACCTAATAAAGTGGCCGGTGAGTGTAGTTTCAGGATATCTAGAAATTCTTGTAGATTGAATTTCTAGAATGTTGTAGAATGTTTACAACCTTTTTTTCTGTTGAATCCATTTCAAGGTTTACCCTTGAAGGTAACAATCAGGTCATTGTTATCAGAATACATGGCCCATTGGAGCACCACCACAATTGGAAATTAGTTTTAAAAATTGGAGGAAGCCTTCTTTACAGTAAAGGTAGTTAAGCTAAACAAGTCCTTTCTTCCTAAGCTAAGACCCCAAAAACAGAATGAGGCCTTTTATTATATCTACAGCTAAGATTACTATAGGTAGGTAGGACATAGGGCAACATGTATGAACCTGTTTAGGTCTAAAACTCACTTTTTTGACCATAGGTTACTATGGGCAAAAGAGTGAGTTTTAGACCTAAACAGTTTCATACATGTGGCCCATAGTGTGGATAATTGATCCTGAGAATCAATTAGATTTCCAGTATGGGGAATCAGAAAGGATTCTCTTCTATAGTATAGCATTGGCAGTAGTGTTGCATGAATCTGTCCCTGTTCGGTTTGACACTGGTTCAACCGAAGTAAATTTTTTTTTTGCTTTGCTCCAAGACCTACCCGTAACTGTAACCCGACGTCGGAGTGACGGAACCGCTCAGGGCCGGGATGACAGGTAGGGTGCCTAGGGCACCCGAATACCTTGTCCCAGTCCTCGCTCTGCTAGACTGATGTGCGATAAAAAGGTTAACTAAGTCTATAAAGGCCTAAAATACCTGACCCCAATTTATGGTTTGGGTTCCAATTTTGATAAGAGACAATTTTATGCCGATTTTCACTGAAAATTGATTCGAAATCGAATTTGACTTTGAAGCAAATCCAAAGTGCAACCCAAATTGGCAGTTTCTGGATCAACAGAATGTGAATAATTTGATAACATGACCGTTTCCTCCAGATAGAACAAGTATGTTTGTATATTTATTACATGATGTAGACTTGATGCACAGATCTTGAATGTAAATTGCTGTTTTAAGATTAAAAAAACAAGCTATTTGCAATGATGTTTTTTTTCCATTAAAAAAAATCAATTTCTTTACAAGCTACAAATTGGGACAGAACCACAGACAAGTTAAAATTTTACAGTGCCCTTTAAATACTTTTTTTTTCCACAGATATTTCTATAGAACAAAGAAAAACCTCAAAACAAACTAACGTTTTCAACCACTTTGCAAATGTTTTTCATTTAGCCCAATACCATGGTTAAAATATTCATGAAATAACTAAGAGCACCTCATAAAATACTGTACATAAGTGCATAAATCAAGCCGGTGGTATAAGATTAGAAACACGGCGCCACGTCTGTTAAGAGGCGGTGCCTGGTACTGCAGCTCCGCCTCATTCTCTTGAATGCTGCAATACCTGCCGCAGCCTATGGACAAAAGTGGCACTGTTTCTGGGAAGAGAGAGCAAACTAGACCCTTTTTTCTAATCTCATACAACCCCTTTAAAATTAACAATGTTTAAAAAACCAAAGAGAATCTGTTACAGGAGACATGTTTATGCTTATGTGTCGATTGGGATCTTATGGTGTTATATATACAAAATAGTCACCTTTATATACCTTATGTTTAAAGGGATTGACCACTTTTTATTGCTTTTATTAATAATGCATATAATAGGAAATCATATACATGTATTACAAATTCTGCTCCTGTACCTCTTTTATACCAGTGCAGTAGGCCTTTACCTAGAAAAAAAATTGTACAGTCCATAGAAATGTCTCCCTTTGTCATGTGACCACCACACAGGTAAGAGTAGATTATTCAGGATCAGAACTTCTCCAATATCACCACCTCCAGCAGCGTCTTATCATGTGACCACCACACAGGTCATGTGACCCTGGTATCCAGGTAACAGTAGTGTATGGAAAGGGGCAGAACTTCTCCCGTATTACTACCCTTTCCCGCAGCGTCTTTTTCAAAGTGACCCCCCACACAGGTCATGTGACCCTGGTATCCAGGTAACAGTTTGTGTATGGAGGAGCAGAACTTCTCCAGTATTACCACCTCCAGGCAGTGACTTCTCAAAGTGACCACCACACAGGTCATGTGACAATCCTGGTATCAGGTAACAGTAGTGTATGGAGGAGCCTTTTCTCCAGTAAAACCACCTCAGCAGGAAATTCTCATGTAGACCACCACACAGGTCAGTGACCTGGTATCCAGGTAACAGTAGTTATGGAGACGAATTCTCCAGTATTTCTACTCCAGCAGTGTCTTATCATGTGACCACCACACGGGTCATGTCACCCTGGTATCCAGGTAACAGTAGTGTATGGAAAGGGAGACCTACTCAGTATTACCACCTCCAGGCTTCTTATCATAATGTGACCACAAAGTCAGTGACCTGGTATAACAGTAACAGTATGTATGGAGGAGCAGAACTTCTCCAATATCACCACCTCCAGCAGTGTCTTATCATGTGACCCTGGTATACAGGTAGCAGTAGTATATGGTGGAGCAGAATTTCTCCAGTATTACTACCTCCAGCAGCGTCTTATCATGTGACACCCACACAGGTCATGTGACCCCTGGTATCCAGGAAACAGTAGTGTATGGAGGAGCAGAACTTCTCCAGTATTACTACCTCCAGCAGCATCTTATCATGTGACCACCACACAGGTCATTGTGACCCGGTATCCAGGTAACAGTAGTGTATGGAGGAGCAGAACTTCTCCATATTACTACCTCCAGCAGCGTCTTATCATGTGACCACCACACAGATCATGTGACCCTGGTATACAGGTAACAGTAGTGTATGGAGTAGCCGAACTTCTCCAGTATTACTACCTCCAGTAGCATCATGTGACCACCACACAGGTCATGTGACCCCTTTTTTGTCTTTTTACCGCTAACTTTATTAACAACATCATGACAATGTCACCGACAGAGACAGCAGCTACACAAGTAAATCCACACAGTTGCTGTAACATCAATATTAACCCCTTACCGACATTAGATGTACTCATACGTCAAGGTCGGGTAGGGGTTACCGCAAATTGACGTATGGGTACATCATGGAGATCTTGTGAGCTCACAAGCGGAGCTCGTAGGATCACAGCATGGGACCAGCTGTATATTACCGCTGGCATCATGCAGCATCACCCGCGCTCGGAGTGAGCTCCAGCCACGGGTGATTAACCCTTCGCTATCGCGACCTATCATGATTGTGATAATGAAGTTCCAGGCAGGTGGAGTGAGCCGCTGCTGGTCCCCTACCTGACAACCCGGATGCTTTACTAAAGCATCTGAGCTGTCTGGTGATGTCACCATGCCCGCAATGCATTGTGTGCATGGTAATTGACAGTCACCATGGAGACCAGTACACAGCACTAAGCTGTGTATTGACATCCAATTATATGAGTGATTTTCCCTATGGGGAAAAGTTAAAAAAAAATGTGAAAAAGTAAAAAAAAAAAAAAAGTAAAACACGGAAAATAAAATAAAAACACGTACACCACCCTCTTCCCCTTTACAAATGCCAATTGCCCCAAAAATGATAAAAAATACACCTGTGCGTCCAAAATGTGCAATACAACCCTAGATGAGATCCATGAGGGGTGTTGAATCCAAAATGGGGTGGCTTCTGGAACATTTCCCCTGTTCTGGTACTTTGGTGGCTTTGCAACTGTGACATGGCACCTACCAAAATCTGCGTTCCAAAAGCCAAATAGCGCTCCCTCCCTTTTACGCCCTGCCATGCGCCCAAACAGCAGTTTAGCCCACATGTAGGTTATTGCCGAACTTGGAAGAAATTATGTAACACGATTTTGGGTGCTTTTTTTCCCCAGAATTCCTTGTAAAAATTAAACATTTTCAGCTAAAATTGCGGATTGTTGGAAAAAATATTTTTTTCATTTTTACAGCCTAACGCTAAAAAAAATTGTGAAATGTCTGTGGGGTCGATATACTCACTACACACCTGTATATATACCTTAAGAGGTGTAGTTTCCAATATGGGGTATTTTTAGGGGAGTTTATTAAGTTTTAGCACCTTAGGGCGTCTGCAAACCTGAAATGGCGCCTAAATAAAATCGTAATGAAAATGAGACCCCAGAGTCCGGTAGGTGCTCCTCCTATTCTGGGACTTGTGGTTAAGCCAAATAATGCACTAGGGCCACATATGGGATATCTCTAAAAACAGCAGAATCTCGGGAATTGATTTTGTTTCATTTACCTGGTCACATCAACCATGTTCCAGTGAATAATGGATAGAAATTGAAAATCTGCAAAAAAAAGTGGAATTTTGAAATTTCACCTCCACTTTGCTTTAATTTCTCTGAAATACCTAATAAGGTAAACTTCCTAAATACTTTTTAAAATAATTTAAGGGGTCTAGTTCTAGGTCTTTGATGGGGGGTATCAACATACGGGCCGCTCAAAGCCACATCAGAACTGGACTGGTCCCTAAAAAAAATCTATTTTGCTAATTTTCTGGAAAATGTGAAAACTTACTACAACATTTTTAAGCCCCCTAATGTAAAAAAACAAAAACAAAAAAATTAAAAGATGATGCCAACCTATAGTAGACATATGGTAGATGCTAGTTATAAACTATTTTGAGTGGAGTAACTGTCTTACACTCAGAAATTTTTGAACTTTGAAAATTGCAAATTTTTCCAAATTTTCACGATATTTTGACATTTTTCATAAATAAACAAGTATTGTATGGACCAAACTTCTTACTAACTTAAAGCACAATCTATCACGAGAAAACAATCTCTGATAGGTAAAAGTGTCAAAAAGTTATTCCCACATAAAGTGACATATGTCAGCTTTTAAAAAGGGGGCTCTGTCAGGAAGGTCAAAAATGGCTCCGGCGGTGACGAGGTTAATAGTCATTATTCCTTCATTTTTCCTATTCACTTACCTCATGCAACTCTGTTGTTAAACGAAGGTCCGGAGGTCACCTGACTGCTCAGTCTATACAGTTATTCCATGGGAGTCAGGTACTATGGACAGGAATTTCTAGGCAGTGGCCCATTGCATGGCATAAGGTTTGTACAGAATTATAAATTATACATTATAGAATTATAAATTATAATTTAAAAAACATAAAAAATGGAAAGCCCCTTTAAGATGTTTATCTGCTTACAGATTTTGCAAATTTTTTTTACATTTGATGCAGCAGGTCAGATTTTTGTATCTATGGTGCCAAGACAAACAGACTGTATCTCCAGCTTGTCACCATGGCATTGCCTCCACACCAGAGCCTCCTATGACAGATCCTGTTTAAGCTTAAACAGAGAACAAACAACACACAAAAAAAATCTGCTTTGAGCATAATGTTGCTTGGATATTACTGTGAGAAGCAAGTTTTTTTTTATATTTTAGGTTGCCCTTAGACCGATATATTTCTATGCATTAAAATATGTAGCACCATTGTGGTGTGCAGACACCTTTCCTTGGTAATCTATCATATTTGCATGTTCTACTCTTTATGTACCGCCTTAAAGAGCAATTCCACCTTAATAATGGAGGCTGTAAACCATCCTACTGCAGGACAGACCGAAAAATAAAAAAAAAAATAAAAAAAATTTCAAGGTCATAGATTAAAAAAAAAACTGGGCGACATGTATGAACCTTGCGCCAACTCGCCACTTCTACCTCTGTTTTTAATAGTGTACGAGCCAACAGTCTGTATGAAAGAGTCTCATGGCACTTTATACATGTGTCCTGTTCTACGCCAAAAATAGTCACCCTGAAACTGGTATGCATTTGTATGACAGTTTCGCGCCAAACTTTTGCGTATTTTTGGTGCATTGTACGGCTGAGGCGCGACACGCCACCGCATTTTTGGCGCATTCACAAGAGTGGTGTCTGCCGCAGATTGTGCCAAGTTTTGGCGTACGTCAGTTCATACATCTATAGAACAGGGATACGACAATTTTGTCTCAAAGCACGGCAAAAAAAAATGGCGCCGCCCATGCCGCCCACTAGGTGTGTTTTTAATGGTTGTCACTTACTGTTCTTTCTCTCCCAGTTCAATGAAGAAAAGAGTGTTCACCACTCCATGTCCTTGAATGTGAAATCAAAAACATCCAAAAACACTTTAAAAAAACAGCAATAATTCATAAACATGATGCGGGTGGAATTGCCCTTTTGTTCACATTTATTGCACCCAATGTAATTACAGCTTAGCACCAATGTGACCTGAAATGCTGACGGCAAATATGGTATTTTTTATTGTATTTTTTGTAGAATTGTAGAATTTTTTATTCTAGTTTTTAGTAATGACTATAAATAAAAGTTCATCAGTGCTGCAGATACCGTATTTTAATGGCGCAATAAACAAATTTTAAACATGGGACAGATTAACAAATAAGGAGAACATAAAGAGGGTGGGGACAACTTCACATTTATCCCGCTTGTTTCCTTTCACATGTATATATATATTTATATATGTATTATCTACATATATACAAAAAAGTGCAGAAAGTCAAAACGGTCACAAAACACAAAGACGAATACATGAGAAAGCAATACAATGACATTGTCAAGGAATGTACTGACCTACACTAGTGGAACTGATGGGAAATTAAATGAGAATACATTGTAAAAGGGCAATTATTTAATGTAAAATATACTGAGCAAAATAAAAAAATAAATAAGTTAAATTTTTTTTTTTTATACCTAATTTTCTTAAAGGAAATGTGTCATCAAAAATGAGTCATTGTTTAAGTCCCATTTTTATGTTAAACACATTTTATAGGAATTTTTGGTTGTTTTTTGTTTTTTTTTTTACATTTTTTATCACTTTCAATATTTTTTTAATAATTCTTAAGTCTTGCAGTTTTCACTTTGGCCACTAGGCCTTTTTTACACTGTTTTAACAGCAGTCAGAGAGATGCTTTACAGTAGCTTCATGCACATAGGAGACTTAAGACTGACTCAGTCCCATTGGCTTCTATAGGAGAGTTTTCTAGTCATGCTCTGTGACCTGGGAAGAAATCAGTGTGCAGGGAGGTGAAAGGGTGAACTGTGACATCTCCTCTTGTGACTGGTGGATCCTGTGTTATCTATTCACACTGGTGTCTCCTTTCAGTTTGACCCTCTTTGTGCTGATAATGAGCAGACAACTGAGAATCTTTCTGTACAGAACAGGAAATGTCAGACTATTATTAGGCCTAGTGGCCAAAGTGAAAACTGCAGGACTTAAGAAGTATTAAAAAATATTGAAAGTGATATGGAAAATGTAAAAAAAAAATCAACAAAAATTCTTAAAAAATGTGTTGAACATAAAAATGCGAGTTAAACAATAAGTCATTTTTGATGACACATTGCCTTTAACGCCATGTATTTGCTTATTTTACTTCGGTGGAATTAGAATTGCTGCCCAGATATAAATAAGTTGGTCGTTTTCAGTAGTGGTGAGCTCTGGATTTGGGTCAATGTTAAGTTCGACCTGAATCCAAGCGATTCGATTCAGGTGAACCCAAAACAAATTTTGGCAAAAATTGCACAAAAATGTACCTTTACCCTAAACAGACTTTAAGATTACAGTTATAAGGATTTTTTTTACTGGCTTTTTGGGGTTAATTTATCATTTTCTGATGCCCCTGGCCTAACCTCTGGTCCAATGTCAATGTTGTTCTAGGCATGGCATCACTTCCTATTGTTAAAGGGGTTGTCTCACCACGCTGTTTCAGTTTCATGCATGCTTTCTCTTCCTGATCAGGCCGTGGCTGCTTCTATGGCAGTGTTTAGCATATCAGCTCCACATTCTCAGCTCTTCTAAAAGCTCTTACATGAGAGCGGGAGATGTTATCTGTAAGTGCAAAGACCAACAGAGCTCAAAGTAAACAAACAAGACTAATTACTTGTTTGAGATAACACACTCTGTTCTCAAGCTGCCGCCCCCAACCTTTCTTTATCCCTGTTATCAGATAAGACAGAGCAGAGAAAGAAGGGGACCGTAACCTAGAGAAACCTGTGTGCACTCAGAGCTGATAAATTCTATATCCTATCTTATCTCCTCAACAAAGCCAAAAAAATAAAGCAATATATTTGGAAAATATCTTCAATTACCAGTCTCTAGATGTTTAAAGCCAATCTCTGTAGCGAGACAACCCCTTTAATGATATTGACAGGAAGTGACGCCATGCCTGGAGTGAGGAGGTGAGGTCAACCAGCAATGAGGATGCACAGGGAGTGACGAGGTGGACCGAAAAATAGGCCGCACTGGGAGCGAGAAGGAACCCGAGGTTTAGGTTATGTTAACCCTTAAAAGCCAGTAAAAAGCCTACCTCTTAGCACAGCTTAGGGTAAGGGAAAGTGTTAGGTATAAAGGTAGGGCAGGACTGGGAGACGGTATTCAGGTGCATAAGGCAAATAGCGCCCCCCTCAATGGAAAATTCAGCCCACTCCATGCCTCCATGCACCCCATTTTCTGCCTGGGATGAAGTGGCGCATTAGGTGGTTGCCTACTTTCGCCTACCCGTTGTCCCGTGAGGTAGGAATAGGGCTAGAGAATCTTGAATCTTTCCGAACCAAACAAGGCCCTATTAAAGTCACACTAAATTTCAACAATTGGAAAAATGATTTTTAAAATATTAAAATAAATAAAATGTTCACAACAAATGAATGTTATTTCAGAATCCTTCATCCTGTAGCTATAGAACTTTACATAAATATAATTTTTTTAATGTTTTCTTAACTTCACTGGAATGGGGACAACTAGTAATAAAAAAAGGGTAACAAAACAAATTTACATTTTTAATATATTTTTAGGAACAAGAAAATCTCTAGATGATCTTGAGTGTGAGTTAGGACAATTCTAAAATCTAAATTTTTTTTCGGGGGCTGGTGGGTGTAGAATTTTATTGCACTGGATTTGATGCTACTAGTGGGAAAAAATGGTACTACACATAACAAAAATAGCTGCCTGAAGACAAAGTTTTTTTTTTTTTTTATTAACTCTCTACATGATTTAGGTGAATTGAACTTTAGATTGGGTTTAAGAAAATTCTGCTAATTGACATGGATTATGCAGTTTGAGTTGTAAACAATAATAGACTTCAGTTGGATCTTTACAATGTGAACGGATACACGGCAGAACATTCCATTTAACAGACAGAGAAAAAAACTTCAAAAAATTCCAGGGTAAGAATAATACAATAATAAACACATACATTACATCATAAATAAATAAATAAATAAATACATAATTAATTAGATAGAATTCAATATATATAATAAAACCATAAATTTAGTAATTTAGAAATGTGGAGCTTTACTTTAAAGGGGTTGTCTGGAAAAATTTAAAATGGATCAGAATGGGTTAAAAAAAAATCATTACTCACTTTCCCGCTCATTGTTGATCATAAGATCTCCATTGATCACTGGTCTTCTCTCAACACCAAGGAAATGCCACTCAGCCAGCTAGCGGAGGTAGATCTCTGCTGCGGCTAGTGCTATTTCCTGCATGTTGGGAGGAAACCAGATAGAGGGGATCAGCAAGGATCCGATGACCCTCTGCTCCCAATCTGAACCATTCTATTTTTTAGTTTTCAAAAACTATGGGGAATATGTATGAAAACTGTCTATTCAGTAAGACTCTTTGTTGATTATAGCAACCAATCAGAGCTCATAGTGACCAGTCAGAGCTCATAGTGACCAATCAGAGCTCCCTTTTAATTTTCTCAGAGCACTATATGAAATGAAAGGGGAGCTACGATTGGTCACTATGGGCTCCGATTGGTTGATGTGAGCTCTGATTGGTTGCTATGGGCTCTGGTTGCTATGAGCGCTGATTGGTTGCTATGGGTTCTGATTGGTCGCTATGAGCTCTGATTGGTTGTTGTGAGCTCTGATTGGTCACTATGAGCTCTGATTGGTTGCTGTGAGCTCTGAATGGTTGCTGTGAGCTCTGATTGGTCGCAATGGGCTCTGATTGGTTGCTGTGAGCTCTGATTGGTTGCTGTGAGCTCTGATTGGTCGATATGAGCTCTGATTGGTCGATATGGGCTCTGATTGGTCGTTATGAGCTTTGATTGGCTGCTATGAGCTCTGATTGGTGGCTATGTGCTCTGATTGGTTTCTACGGGTTCTGATTGGTCGCTGTGAGGTCTGATTGGTTGTTGTGAGCTCTGATTGGTTGCTATGGGCTCTGATTGGTTGCTATGAGCTGTGATTGGTTGTTGTGTGCTCTGATTGGTTGTTATGAGCTCTGATTGGTTGCTATGGGCTCTGGTTCCTATGGCCTCTGATTAATCGCTATCAGCTCTGATTGTTTGCTGTGAGCACTGATTGGTTGCTATGAGATCTGATTGGTTGTTATGAGCTCTGATTGGTTGCTATGGGCTCTGATTGGTTGCCTTGAGCTCTGATTGGTTGCTATGGGCTCTGATTGGTTGCTGTGAGCTGTGATTGGTCGCTATGATTAACAAAGACAGTCTTAGACCTAGACAGTTTTCATACATAAGGCCCCATGTCTTTGGACAACCCCTTTAAATCTTCACTGCAAAACATAACATGTATAGTGGATTCCTCACTGTTAATGAACCTTTGACTCACAAATTACCAAAAAAAGTTATAATACAATTTAGGGCTAACTTAAATTCTAACTTAAAAATTCTAAAAATATTTTAAAAATAAATAATATGTTATCCTGTAAAAACCTGTATGGTCTCTACAGTTCCATAAACTACCAATTATTCTATACAGCTCCAAGGAATCTATAAGAATGATGCAACTTTACAAATAGTCTTGATTAAAGATCTTCTACCATTTTTGTATACAGCTATCAGGCAGGTCCATGTGTCTCTATGGACACCAACAAGAAACAAACCCTGTGTAATTATTGCAGTCATATGTTACTCCGCGCCACTGGTATCTTCCTTATGATACCTAGAGACAGTAGGAGAGGGGGAAGAAACACAGTAACTGGACTGCAGCTATTACACATAATACTGTAAAATTCAACCCAGACATTTGTTGGATATTAGATTGTTTTTCCATAGGAAAAAAAATCAGATTGTTAGATTATTATTCAGATTTTGCAGTTATTCCAAATGGAAAGTGTAAAACGATGGTCCAAGTTTAAAGTGAACTTGTCTAGTGGTTTATGCTGCCCTATCTGAGAGCAGGATGTGACAGAGGGAAAGAAGCTGAGCTCTGTGATATATAGGGTTATATGATAGAGGAGAGAAGCTGAGCTCTGTGATATATAGGGTTATATAATAGAGGAGAGGAGCTGAGCTCTGTGATATATAGGGTTATATGATAGAGGAGAGAAGCTGAGCTCTGTGATATAAAGGGTTATATGATAAAGGAGAGAAGCTGAGCTCTGTGATATATAGGGTTATATGATAGAGGGAGAGAAGCTGAGCTCTGTGATATATAGGGCTATATGATAGAGAAGAGAAGCTGAGCTCTGTGATATATAGGGTTATATGATAGAGGGAGAGGAGCTGAGCTCTGTGATATATAGGGTTATATGATAGAGGGAGAGAAGCTGAGCTCTGTGATATATAGGGTTATATGATAGAGAGAAGCTGAGCTCTGTGATATATAGGGTAATATGATAGAGGAGAGGAGCTGAGCTCTGTGATATATAGGGTTATATGATAGAGGAGAGGAGCTGAGCTCTGTGATATATAGGGTTATATGATAGAGGAGAAGCTGAGCTCTGTGATATATAGGGTTATATGATAGAGGAGAGAAGCTGAGCTCTGTGATATATAGGGTTATATGATAGAGGAGAGAAGCTGAGCTCTGTGATATATAGGGTTATATGATAGAGAGAAGCTGAGCTCTGTGATATATAGGTTATATAATAGAGGAGAGGAGCTGAGCTCTGTGATATATAGGGTTATATGATAGAGGAAGAGGAGCTGAGCTCTGTGATATATGGGGTTATATGATAGAGGGAGAGAAGCTGAGCTGATATATAGGGTTATATGATAGAGGAGAGGAGCTGAGCTCTGTGATATATGTGGTTATATGACAGAGGGAGAGAAGCTGAGCTCTGATATATAGGGTTATATGATAGAGAAGCTGAGCTCTGTGATATATAGGGTTATATGATAGAGGAGAGAAGCTGAGCTCTGTGATATATAGGGTTATATGATAGAGGAGAGAAGCTGACTCTTTTGATATATAGGGTTATATGATAGAGGAGAGAAGCTGAGCTCTGTGATATATAGGGTTATATGATAGAGGAGAGGAGCTGAGCTCTGTGATATATAGGGTTATATGATAGATGAGAGGAGCTGAGCTCTGTGATATATAGGATTACATGATAAAGGAGAGGAGCTGAATTCTGTGATATACAGTATAGGTTTATATGATTAAAGCAAGACTTC
This sequence comes from Phyllomedusa bahiana, assembly GCA_025379985.1. Lineage (NCBI taxonomy): Eukaryota > Metazoa > Chordata > Amphibia > Anura > Hylidae > Phyllomedusa > Phyllomedusa bahiana. The sequence continues at coordinate 59,034 of JAODAL010017479.1, forward strand.
TGAGAAAACTGAGTAAATCCTGATAGAACTCCTTAAAGGGGTTTTGCCACAAAGTAAAATTGACGTGGGAAGCTTGCAAATTAAATAATAAACATTTTCACTATTCATCATTATTAAGAATTCTGCACCGTTTTTGTTTTAGCTGCTCCTTTAGTGATCCATTGTTTATGCTAATCTCCAGGGATACGACCAGTGATGAGAGCTCCTAAGTCTTGGTCAGACACCACCTCTCCTCTCAGGCAGCTACTGAGTGTTCAAACCCCAGGTGCTGTCATTCTACTCCCGTCCTCTGTGCTCCTTAGTAATTAGTCAAACAGTGCTAATGAATAAAAAAAAGAAACCTCAATGAGGTCTGTTTTTTTATTAAAGACAAAACAAAATCCACAGGTTTGGTTCCTGCAGGGATTTGAACCTAGGACCCTTGTGCTGTGAGGCAAAAACTTTACCTCTGACCTATATTGTAGCAACTCACAGCTCTTTACATAAACAGACCTTTCTTTGACTAGAGAGAGAGGAAAGGCATGGTGATGTCATCCTGCTGGGTCACATGATATGCAATTCAAATAAATCACCCACGTCCCTTCTGAGCACACAAAGCTGAAGAGCTGGCTGCAGGAGGTATGAAATTAGATTGTGGCAAAACCCCTTTAAGATCGTAAAAGTCCTACTTACCTCGCCAACATAGAGTGATTAGCAGCTTTCCCTGTATTAGTGTGGGTACACACAAACTGTCCAGCACTGTATGTGGGTGGGCTGAACAGGACTGTCACTTTCTCTTTTCAGAGTCCTGTCAGCTTTTACTATGCTTTTTCCTCAGAAATTCAGCATCAAATCATATAAACCTAAATATTACAGAGCTCAGCTTCTCCTATTATTATGTCCTGCTCTCAGATAGAACAGCATAAACCACCTGATGGGTTTGCTTTAAATAAACACGTCTACCTTCTTCGACAAAGAGCGCCACTGTAGTTTACGCATAATGCCTGGTATTGCAGCACCAGGCACAACCCGTGAACAGGTGCAGTGCTCTTTCCGAAAGAAAGCGGAAATGTTTTTTCGAATCCTGTACAACCCCTTTGTTAGTGAGTCACAAAAAATTACTTTTCAAAATATGTCATTGCAGTGAAGGCGCCACAATGGTCTTCAAGAGATTCTCAACCGTTATAATAAGCAGGAGTAGATAGATAACTTTCTTTGCATAAATATAAATGTACAATTTCTATGAAAAAAAACCTAAAAAAAACCCCACAAAAATAACACAGGCCACTCACACATTAGTCTCTGCTACTTTTTTTTCACCATTTTAAAAAGGAGTAAATTGAAGCTCCTAGGCGCAATGCAAAATGTGCAATGGGCACCAACCAACCATGTGGCACTTATAATACTGGCATTTTTTTTATATACTAATAGAGGGGCCTTATTGCCCCCTATGACACCAGGGCCTGAGTAAGACTTCTACCTCTGCACCTCTACAGCTATATCCCTGTTTGCGTCTCTATAAAACACATAGGACGTACTTATTTGCTTATGAAAGTGTACAACAAGCAAATCTAACTTCACATTCATTCAACTTTTATTCTGTTGTATTAGAAAAAAACTAGTTTTCTCACTCACTTCCACTACTCTACCTTTCTTTATACAGCGTTCAATTTCTTACGCCAGCGACTCGCATGAAAGAGTCACCCGGGAACCACAAATTTTGTCAAAAATCAAAAAAATAAATAAAAAATCTAAGACTAAAAACACAACAGAAAAACTTTTAGAATTTTTCATTAGCCGCTGTAGAACGTGATCTTGTGTTAAACCAAGGTAATAAAAAAACAAAAACAACAGACAACGAACCGAAGTAAAAAAATTCCGTAAACAAGGTCTGACAATCAACACAACACATTTTTGTGATATATGTGAAATCGAACATGCTATCCTTTCTGGTTTTGGAGCGAAGTTTTTTAGAGTGCGTTTGATTAACATGAACTGAATCTCTATCGGCATCTTCAGCCAATTTTTTTTTTTTTTTAAATGTTGCCCCCATTTTTTTTATGTCTATAAATTATAATCATGAATGAAAAGAAGCTTAACAGGAATTAAGATATTTGTCATGGGAGCAATCGACACATCAAGCCTTGCGAGTCGAATGGATTGTCCACTTGCGTTCCATGCCAGGAGCATGGTATGGGGGTCTGGAGGGCGGTAGGTGCAGATGTGACTGGTCTTGGGCATTAAGCTTCTTTTGTAAGTCGTCATTCCATTTGTGATAGAGGGAACGACGTCTACTTACTGTCCATGCATCGCTGGTCCCGTCAACAATGTAACAGTCACTGCTTGTTTTTGAAGATCGAGAATTCTGTCCGATGCCTTTTGTTCTACATTCATTGAAAATTCCCTCAAGAAGATAATTTACTTCAAAACATCTTAAGAAAAAAAAAAAAATCAACAAAAGAAGGGAATTCTTCTAAGTTCTTGTCTTGATTTAATATTAGTTGTTAAGTTATAACTTCTCCTTTGAAGGAACCCAGATGAAGGGTCCAGATTGTTCCTCAATTACCAGTTTGCAGGAGTTATATATATCATCCAAAGTGTCGCCTTGAACGATTGCTGCAAAACAGAACAGAAAAAAGAAAAGATTCAGGGACAAACTTATTTGGGGACAATCTTCTTTTACACCTTTTAAGAATTGGAAAGGGTATGTCGGCCATTTATTTTTTTTTTAACATTTTTTAAATTTAAATTTTTTTTTTTTATATTTTAATTTGTTTTTAAATATTTTAAAAATTATTCAGGGACAAAGTTATTTGTGGACAACCTTCTTTTACGCCTTTTAAAAATGTAAAAGGGGATGTCGGCCATTTAATTTTTTTTAACTCCTTCTCGACAGTTGGTCATAATTTTTTGGACTATTTGGGAGACATGTATGAAGGAAAGAGCTTCGAAGTGAATAGGTGAGTATCGTTTTCAGTGTATAATGCGCCTGAATGTATGAAAGAGGTTTTTGTGGAATATAAATGGCGTCTAAAGTTCCCCGCCCCTCGCCTGTGTGTTTGGCGCATTATGGAACTTAGGCGCATTAGTAATGCCCCAAACATGTATAAACGCTATAGATAGGCTGGAAATAAGAGAAGTCATTAGAATAGCATGTCAGGGACTGATCCTGTTTGGTGGACCACAGGTCCCAGCAATACCTGTGCTGTGCTGGCACCTGCTGTATGTAGAATAAAGGGTGAGAGCAGCAAAAATACATTTCACATTTAATATAGTAAAAATTAAAAAATCTGAACAACAACATCAGTGGTTATTTAATGTAAAACTAGTTTTAGATTCTATTAAATTCAAATACATTTTATAGGAAATATTTTTTTATTTTTGAAATCTATATTTTTTTATTAATTTTATATGATACATTTTTTTCATTCAATTTAAATAATTAAATTTTAAATAGTTTGATAATTATCAGAAATTCCTTTTTATTATTGCACTGGTGGAAGATAAGAAATATTGGACATTTTTGCCCATTACAGCAAATCCAGCTCCACTGCCACTCCTCAGTCTCAGGCAGAGCACATTGACATAGGTCTGCCTGTCCGAGCAGTAATGCGCCTAGTTTTGCCGAACCACATTCATAGATGTGTCTAATATTACGAGTGTGGTGCGACGCCCCCAGAACACCCTTCATGCTAGTGCAGCTTGCAAGGTTGGTGTTTTTTTTTTATTTCTCTCTCTCTGGATAATGAAGGTCGGTTGACCCAATGAGAGGCCTGAATTTGGCTCTATTGAGAGGTAAAGATAGCGTAGGACCACCCGACCTGAGATCTCGTTGTAAGTTCGTGGGTGGCTTAAGCATTTTTTGATCAAAAACATGTGAACTAAGAATCTCAAAGTTTTTTCCCCCTCATGTTCGGCGCATTAGAAAGTGTCGTCTTACGAACAATGCACGTAACACATTCATTAGGTGCATTAGACATTGTAGCCGCTCACTTAGGCGCATTTTACATCAGAAAAGGGTGAAAAACCCTTTCATACAAGTCTCACTTTGGGCCACATGTATGAAAACTGTCTAGGTCTAAAACTCACTTTGTTGCCCATAGCAACCAATCAGAGCCCATAGCAACCAATCAGAGCCCATAGCAACCAATCAGAGCGCCCCTTTCATTTCATATAGTGCTCTGGAAAAATGAGAGGGGCACTCTGATTGGTTGCTATGGGCTCTGCTTGGTTGCTATGAGCTCTGATTGGCTGCTGTGAATTCTGATTGGTCGCTATGGGCTCTGATTGGTTGCTATGGGCTCTGATTGGTTGCTATGAGCGCTGATTGGTTGCTATGGGCTCTGATTGTTTGCTATGATTTCTGATTGGTTGCTATGAGCTCTGATTGGTTGCTATGGGCTCTGATTGGTTGCTATGAGCTCTGATTGGTTACTATGGGCAACAAAATGAGTTTTAGACCTAGACAGTTTTCATACATCTGGCCCTTTGTGTCTTTTTTACATCTACATAGACATACGAGGGATTTTTTTTTTTCGAGCAACAAGATGTACATTCTAATAGTGCCATTGTAGGAGACATGCAACTTTTTGATCACTTTTTAGGCTCGGTTCACATGGTATACTGCGACGCGTAATTGCCGTTGACAGTACATGCTGGCCAACCCAAACTTTCAACCGCGCTACAGTCCAGCCTCCTATTGACTCTCATTTTCCCCAGCGCGTTGGCGACCGAAAGAAGAGAATACGTCGGGTTATCATAGCATATCATAGTGCTATGATTTTACTGTATTTGTGGGGTATAGTTTACGCACTGAAGAAAATAGAATCACACTCCAGCGTCCTCAAACGAAGGCTCCTTTATTGTAGATATAAAAGCATGACAAACCGGGCGAAAAAGAAACATGAAACAATCACGGCAGAGAGCTGACGCGTTTCAGGTTCTACGTACCCGTCATTATAGCCTGGCTATGAAACGCGTCAGCTCTCTGCCGTGATTGTTTCATGTTTCTTTTTCGCCCGGTTTGTCATGCTTTTATATCTACAACAAAGGAGCCTTTGTTTGAGGACACTGGAGTGCAATTCTATTTTCTTCTGTTGCTTTTCATGGAGTCCCACAATTTCTGTGCGTCCTACATTCTGGGTGAGCTGAAAATGTATATTTTTAATAATTACATGCGGAAGTATGTCCTGCAAAAATGGCGTGTGAACATACCCTTATTCAAATTTTTTGGGGTCATGAAAATAACCAATTTGGACATTTTGAATTTGTTTTATTCTATGGTGTTCAGCATATGGGATAAATTATGCTACATTTTAATATCAGACTTTTTATTTTTTTAATTTTTCTATTTGTAAAATGGCAAAAGGGGGTTGATTTGAACTTTTACTTTTTTTTATTTTTTGTTATTCTTTTCGAAAACTCTTTTTTTTACATTTAGGCTAAGTTCATACGGCTTATCGCGGTGCATACTGGTGCGCACTGCAACGCCGGGTGTTATAGAAGTATGGGCTGGTCAGCATGTACTTCTAAAACGCTCTGGCCCAGCCCCCATACACTTTCATTTTCCAAGCGTCAGGGAAAACGGCAGGCAAACATAGCTCTCAATGACAGCTATGAATTACTGTAGTTGAGGGGCGTATTTCGGGCGTTTTTTCACCCAATATCCCAAAATATGCCCCCAAAGACGCAATGTGAACATACCCTTACAGGTAGTCCTTCAGGGTACTTGACTACTAGGGGGCTTGATTGCTTGTACAAACTTCTGCATTATATAAATAATATGGGGCAGGAAGTAATAGAACCCTTATCATAGTGGCTATGTCATGGTAACCGATCGTCATCCCACGATCTTGCCGCATGGTTGTTGATCGGAGGAAGGAACGATGCGCTGCACTGTTCCTTATTAACATAGATGTTGTGGTTAAACAGCAGGGATCGGAGCCAGCTCCATTCCCTGCTGTTAGAGGTGGGTGTCAGCTGCAATAAGCAGCCAGCACCTGCCTCCTATGTCAGCATACCCATATGCCAGTTGTCGGTAAGGAGTTTAATACACCTCAAAATGATTTAAAATAATGAAAGGGTTATTATTTACTGCCCCACCATTTCCTATGTTTTCAACACTGATATGTGAATACTGCAGGCAATATCTGGCTATTAGTTTTGCGCTTTGAATTTAGGTTGAGTCAATTTACACCCAGATATCAGCAATTTAATTCGGTTGACCCTTATATTATTTTTTCCAAAAATTGCCAAAAAATCAACCGTGACCTTAAGTTACATTAAGTTTTTTTTCTTTTTTACTTCGAAACGCTTGAAACGCGTTAGAAGGATAGGAGGCTATGAGCATATCGTTCTCTTTATAATTGTACTTATTAAAATGTGATTTTAAATATTCCTATTTTTTCATTGGGTGCTGGACAAAATTCCCCTTACTCTTTTTTATGCATGAACTTCCGGTCCCCCCTTTTGATCCACATCACTTTGGGTTAACTTTGGCATCCTAATCCTATGTTAGGATAACTAGAAATGACCGGAAGAATAGCTGGGCCAGAAAATGATGCATAAAAAACCCTGACCTTTACACCAACTTAGGTTAGAATAAAAAAATTTGGGCTCAGGATGTCTCAAACCCAAATTTCTTCACAATTTCGGCCAAACCAGGGACAAAACGACCAGTGACCTATTCAGTCAACACTATTAGCTATAATGGCCAGTTACTGGCTGTGGTGGTCACATGTCTAAGTCAAGAAGGACTGTGAAACAGACACAGGTTGGGGAACCAGACATGTGAAACGCAAGTAGTGGGAATCAGTAAGGCAAGAACAATTTTTTGTATTATTTTAAATTCTGAGATATTTAAAAAAAAATGTAAAAGGCCCCGTTAAAGTGGATTTACACCTATAAACTAAAAACTCTGCACATATAAGCAGAACGATGGTTGGATCAGCATTCGAAGTTTGGTAACAAAATTTTATTCATTTACAGAGATAATGGCCTTTCTTCTATTTAGCAATGGCGGCCATTTTTGAAAGTGAGAACAGGAAGTGCAGCCATATTGATTGTTAGATTCAAATCCACTTCTCAGAAACTGAGGGCGGTCTGTCATTTTGTTATCATGTTCTATCATCAACAATGTGACGGTATTAGCATTGGTTTCCGAGAAGCTAATTTAAAGGTGAGAACTTCTGCACTTCCTGCAAAATGGCCGAAACAGCGAAACAGAAAAATGATGATATCTCTGTAAGAAGAAGGAACATCTGTGGTTAACTTTGACTGATTCCATGAATTCTTATTTACTTATGTATTTTTTAATTTCATGTTTTTAGATGGAATTTTTTTTTTCCTGAACAAGTCCCCCCACGACTAAAAGTCAGATAAAACACATCCAGTGGGAGTACGCCCCCTACTGTGGAAAAGGGGATCTAATCTTTGATACAACTTTGGGGAAAAGAAGTAGAAAAAAAGTCAGCTGCTCCATAATCAGCTGATACTTGTGGAGTGGATTTCAAATTTGTTTTTAAAAAAAAAGTTCTTTAAAAATGTTCTACCTTTCATCAAATAACATGTAGTTACATCATATAACATGTTTAATCTACATCACTAGATTCTTTAGTACAAGCCTCTACTCCCTTTTAAACTCTTTGGCCTCCTCACATACCCATAAAAAGATCAGCTGCCTGTTGTTACCACTAGGGGCCTCTTTACAGGAGATGTCTACAAATAGGCCCCCTAGTGGTGACAACAGGCATCCAAAAAACAGAAACATAAGAAGTCACCTGTAAAAAACTCTCCGAATTCCTGTTCTAATTTCAGTGCTCGATCATAGGTTTTTCTCGCCTGTTCTTCTGTCAGACGCTTACCGATTTCCCTGTTTAAAATAAATAGATAGTAATAAAGCGTTTTAATCATTATTAATTACTCTATATGTAAATTATAGGGCACATGTCTCGTTTGAGTGAAAGCTTTTAAAATTTTTCATATTTCTATTCTATATTTGAATGATAAAGAATGCTGTAATATTACAGTGAAAGGGGTGTTCCCACCATAGACACTGATCGCGTATCGCTAGGATATGTCATCAAAGTATGATAGGTGCGGGTCACTACGACCAGCACCTATCTTGGGAACGGGCTGCTGAAATTTATGGAGCAGAATGGAGAGCCGGTCACGACCCTCCATTCTGTTCTATGGGAGTTCCTAGTACAAGGTAGCGCTGTGTTCTCTCCATTCTGTTTTATGGGAGTCCCCAGTACAGGGGAGCGCTGTGTTCTCCATTCTGTTCTATAGGAGTTCCCAGTACAGGGGAGCGCTGTGTTCTCTCCATTTTCCTCTATGGGAGTTCCCGTACAGGGGAGCGCTGTGTTCTCTCCATTCTCCCCCAATGGGAGTTCCAGACAGGGGAGCGCTGTGTTTGTCTCCATTCTGTTCTATGGAGTTCTAGTACAAGTAGCGCTGTGTTTCTCTCCATTCTGTTCTATGGGAGTCCCCCGTACAGGGGAGCGCTGTGTTTCTCTCCCTTCTGTTCCATGTGAGTTCCCAGTATAGGGGAGCGCTGTGTTCTCTCCATTCTGTTCTATGTCAGTTCCGAGTAGAGGTGAGCGCTGTGTTCTCCATTCTGTTCTATGGGAGTTCCCAGTACAGGGGAGCGCTGTGTTCTCCATTCTGTTCTGTGGGAGTTCCCGGTAAAGGGGAGGGCTATGTTCTCTCCATTCTGTTCTATGGGAGTTCCCAGTACAGAGAAGCGCTGTGTTCTCTCGATCCTATTCTATGGGAGGTCCCAGTACAGGGGAGCTCTATGTTCTCCATTGTGTTCTATGGGAGTTCCCAGTACAGGGGAGCGCTGTGTTCTCCATTCTGTTCTATGGGAGTTCCCAGTACAGGGGAGCACTGTGTTCTCCATTCTGTTCTATGGGAGTTCCCAGTACACTTGCGCGCTGCGCTCTCCATTCTGTTCTATGGGAGTTCCCAGTACAGGGGAGCGCTGTGTTCTCTCCAATCTGTTCTATGGCAGATCCCAGTATAGGGGAGCACTGTGTTCTCTCCATTCTGTTCTATGGGAGTTCCCAGTACAGAAGAGTGCTGTGTTCTCCATTCTGTTCTATGGAGGTTCCCAGTACAGGGGAGCGCTGTGTTCTCCATTCTGTTCTATGGGAGTTCCCAGTACAGGGGAGCACTGTGTTCTCCATTCTGTTCTATGGGAGCTCCCAGTACAGGGGAGCGCTGTGTTCTCTCCATTCTGCTCTATGGCAGATCCCAGTATAGGGGAGCGCTGTGTTCTCTCCATACTGTTCTATGGGACTTCCCAGTACAGGGTAGCACTGTGGTCTCCCTTATGTTCTATGGGAGTTCCCAGTAGAGGGGAGCACTGTGTTCTCTCTAGTCTGTTCTATGGGAGTTCCCAGTACAGGGGAGCACTGTGTTCTCTCCATACTATTCTATGGGAGTTCCCAGTACAGAGAAGCGCTGTGTTCTCTCCATCCTATTCTATGGGAGTTCCCAGTACAGGGGAGCGCTGTGTTCTCCATGGTGTTCTATGGGAGTTACCAGTACGGGGGAGCGATGTGTTCTCTATTCTGTTCTATGGGAGTTCTCTGTACAGGGGAGCACTGTGTTCCCATTCTGTTCTATGGGACTTCCCGGTACAGGGTAGTGCTGTGTTCTCTCCATACTGTTCTATGTGAATTCCCAGTACAGGGGAGCGCTGTGTTCTCTCCATACTGTTCTATGGGACTTCCCAGTACAGGGGAGTGCTGTGTTCTCTCCATCCTGTTCTATGGGAGTTCCCAGTACAGGGGAGTGCTGTGTTCTCCATTCTGTTCTATGGAGGTTCCCAGTACAGGGGAGCGCTGTGTTCTCTCCATCCTATTCTATGGGAGTTCCCAGTACAGGGGAGTGCTGTGTTCTCCATCCTATTCTATGGGAGTTCCCAGTACAGAAGAGCGCTGTTCTCTTCATTCTGTTCTATGGTCGTTCCCAGAAATGGGGTGCACTGTGTTCTCTCCATTCTGTTCTATGGGAGTTCCCAGTACAGGGGAGTGCTGTGTTCTCTCCATCCTGTTCTATAGGAGTTCCCGGTATAGGGGAGTGCTGTGTTCTCCATCCTATTCTATGAGAGTTCCCGGTACAGGGGAGCGCTGTGTTCTCCATCCTATTCTATGGGAGTTCCCAGTACAGGGGAGAGCTGTGTTCTCTCCATCCTGTTCTATGGGAGTTCCCAGTACAGGGGAGCGCTGTGTTCTCTCCATTCTGTTCTATGGGGGTTCCCAGTACAGGGGAGCGCTGTGTTCTCCATTGTGTTCTATGGAAGTTCCCAGTACAGGGGAGCGCTGTGTTCTCCATTATGTTCTTTTGGGAGTTTCCCCCGTACAGGGGAGCGCTGTGTTCTCCATTCTGTTCTATGGGAGTTCCCAGTACAGGGGAGCACTGTGTTCTCCAGTCTGTTCTATGGGAGTTCCCAGTACACGTGAGCGCTGCGCTCTCCATTCTGTTCTATGGGACTTCCCAGTACAGGGTAGCGCTGTGTTCTCTCCATTCTGTTCTATGTGAATCCCAGTACAGGGGAGCGCTGTGTTCTCTCCATTCTGTTCTATGGCAAAATCCAGTACAGAGGAGCGCTGTGTTCTCTCCATCCTATTCTATGGGAGTTCCCAGTACAGAAGAGTGCTGTGTTCTCCATTCTGTTCTATGGAGGTTCCCAATACAGGGGAGCGCTGTGTTCTCTCCATCCTATTCTATGGGAGTTTCCAGTACAGGGGAGCACTGTGTTCTCTCCATCCTGTTCTATGGGAGTTCCCAGTACAGGGGAGTGCTGTGTTCTCTCCATCCTATTCTATGGGAGTTCCCAGTACAGGGGAGTGCTGTGTTCTCTTCATCCTGTTCTTTGGGAGTTCCCAGTACAGGGGAGTGCTGTGTTCTCCATCCTATTCTATGGGAGTTCCCAGTACAGGGAGGCACTGTGTTCTCTCCATCCTGTTCTATGGGAGTTCCCAGTACAGGGGAGTGCTGTGTTCTCTCCATCCTATTCTATGGGATTTTCCCAGTAAGGGAGTGCTGTTTTCTCCATCCTTTTTCATGGGAGTTCCCAGTACAGGGGGGGCACTGTGTTCTCCATTCTGTTTTTATGGGAGCTCCCAGTATAGGGGAGCGCTGCGTGTTCTCTCCATTTCTGTTTTTATGGGAGTTCCCAGTACAGGGGAGCACTGTGTTCTTTCCCTTCTGTTCTATGGGAGTTCCCCGTACAGGGGAGCAACTGTGTTCTCTCTAGTCGTTCTAAGGGAGTTCCCAGTACAGGGGAGCACTGTGTTCTCTCCATTCTATTCTATGGGAGTTCCCAGTACAGAGAAGCGCTGTGTTCTCTCGATCCTATTCTATGGGAGTTCCCAGTACAGGGGAGCGCTGTGTTCTCCATTGTGTTCTATGGGAGTTCCCAGTACAGGGGAGCGCTGTGTTCTCCATTCTGTTCTATGGGAGTTCCCAGTACAGGGGAGCGCTGTGTTCTCCATTCTGTTCTATGGGAGTTCCCAGTACAGGGTAGTGCTGTGTTCTCTCCATTCTGTTCTATGTGAATTCCCAGTACAGGGGAGCGCTGTGTTCTCTCCATTCTGTTCTATGGCAGATCCCAGTATAGGGGAGCGCTGTGTTCTCTCCATTCTGTTCTATGGGAGTTCCCAGTACAGAAGAGTGCTGTGTTCTCCATTCTGTTCTATGTGCTTTCCCAGTACAGGGGAGCGCTGTGTTCTCTCCATCCTTTTCTATGGGAGTTCCCAGTACAGGGGAGTGCTGTGTTCTCTCCATCCTGTTCTATGGGAGTTCCCAGTACAGAAGAGCGCTGTGTTCTCCATCCTATTCTATGGGAGTTCCCAGTACTGGGGAGCACTGTGTTCTCTCCATCCTATTCTATGGGAGTTCCCAGTACAGGGGAGTGCTGTGTTCTCTCCATCCTGTTTTTATGGGAGTTCCCAGTACAGGGGATGCTGTGTTCTCCATTTCCCATTCTATGAGAGTTCCGGTACAGGGGAGGCTGTGTTCTCCATCCTATTCTATGGGAGTTCCCCGTACAGGGGAGCACTGTGTTCTCTCCATCCTGTTCTATGGGGGTTCCCAGTACAGGGGAGCGCTGTTTTTCTCTCATTCTGTTTCTATGGAGTTCCAGTAAAAGGGGGGCGCTGTGTTCTCCATTGGTTTTATGGAAGTTCCCAGTACAGGGGAGCGCTGTGTTCTCCATTATGTTCTATGGGAGTTCCTAGTACAGGGGAGCGCTGTGTTCTCCATTCTGTTCTATGGGAGTTCCCAGTACAGGGGAGCACTGTGTTCTCCATTCTGTTCTATGGGAGATCCCAGTACACGGCATCGCTGCGCACTCAATTCTGTTCTATGGGACTTCCCAGTACAGGGTAGTGCTGTGTTCTCTCCATTCTGTTCTATGTGAATTCCCAGTACAGGGGAGCGCTGTGTTCTCTCCCTTCTGTTCTATGTCAGATCCCAGGATAGTGGAGCGCTGTGTTCTCTCCTGTCTGTTCTATGGGAGTTCCCAGTACAGAGGAGCGCTGTGTTCTCTCCATCCTATTCTATGGGAGTTCCCAGTACAGAAGAGTGCTGTGTTCTCCATTCTGTTCTATGGAGGTTCCCAATACAGGGGAGCGCTGTGTTCTCTCCATCCTATTCTATGGGAGTTTCCAGTACAGGGGAGCACTGTGTTCTCTCCATCCTGTTCTATGGGAGTTCCCAGTACAGGGGAGTGCTGTGTTCTCTCCATCCTATTCTATGGGAGTTCCCAGTACAGGGGAGTGCTGGTTTTTTCTTCATCCTTTCTTTGGAGTTCCATACAGGGGAGTGCTGTGTTCCCATCCTATTCTATGGGAAGTTCCAGTACAGGGAGGCACTGGGGTTCTCTCCATCCTGTTCTATGGGAGTTTCCCAGTACAGGGGGTGCTGTGTTTCTCTCCATCCTATTCTATGGGAGTTCCCAGTACAGGGGAGTGCTGTGTTCTCTCCATCCTGTTCTATGGGAGTTCCCAGTACAGGGGAGTGCTGTGTTCTCTCCATCCTGTTCTATGGGAGTTCCCAGTACAGGGGAGTGCTGTGTTCTCCGTTCTCCTCTGTGGGAGTTCCCAGTAAAGGGGAGTGCTGTGTTCTCTCCATCCTGTTCTATGGGAGTTCCCAGAACAGGGGAGTGCTGTGTTTTCCGTTCTCCTCTGTGGGAGTTCCCAGTATAGGGGAGTGCTGTGTTCTCTCCATCCTGTTCTATGGGAGTTCCCAGTACAGGGGAGTGTTTTGTTCTCCATCCTATTCTATGTGAGTTACCAGTACAGGGGAGCGCTGTGTTCTCTCCATCCTGTTCTATGGGAGTTCCCAGTACAGGGGAGTGCTGTGTTCTCTCCATCCTATTCTATGGGAGTTCCCAGTACAGGGGAGCACTGTGTTCTCTCCATTCTGTTCTATGGCAGATCCCAGTATAGGGGAGCGCTGTGTTCTCTCCATCCTGTTCTATGGGAGTTCCCAGTACAGGGGAGTGCTGTGTTCTCTCCATCCTGTTCTATGGGAGTTCCCAGTACAGGGGAGTGCTGTGTTGTCCGTTCTCCTCTGTGGGAGTTCCCAGTATAGGGGAGTGCTGTGTTCTCTCCATCCTGTTCTATGGGAGTTCCCAGTACAGGGGAGTGTTGTGTTCTCAATCCTATTCTATGTGAGTTCCCAGTACAGGGGAGCACTGTGTTCTCTCCATCCTGTTCTATGGGAGTTCCCAGTACAGGGAAGTGCTGTGTTCTCTCCATCCTGTTCTATGGGAGTTCCCAGTACAGGGGAGCGCTGTGTTCTCTCCATTCTGTTCTATGGGAGTTTCCAGTACAGGGGAGCGCTGTGTTCTCTCCATTCTGTTCTATGGGAGTTCCCAGTACAGGGGAGTGCTGTGTTCTCTCCATCCTGTTCTATGGGAGTTCCCAGTACAGGGGAGCGCTGTGTTCTCTCCACCCTGTTCTATGGGAGTTCCCAGTACAGGGGAGCAGAATGTTCAGTCGTCCTCAGAACTCCCATAGAACAGAATGTAGAATTGTGCGCAAGCATGACTGGCTCTCCATTCTGCTTCGTAACTTTTGGGGGGTCCGTTCCCAAGACCCACACCTATCAGACTTTTATAGAATATCCTAGAGATTTGCCATCAAAGTCTGTGGTGGGCACGCCCCTTAAATCATTGAACACTCAAAATAGGCTATAATTTTCTCATGCTCTTCAGCTGGTGCTGTGTACACTGGGTGTAGGCCATCTTATGCCATGATCTTATGCCACGAGAAAGGTTACAATAAAGGATAACTCAGGGTGCACCATAAACTGTAAGCTATGGTGACAGCTCCTCCTCCCTCTCACAGCACATATCACACAGCACGATCAATAGGTTGTCTTCTGGCTTAATCTTCTTGTATCTGGTTGCATCGAGCACTTCTCCATAACTGGTGATACGTTTCCTTTAAAGTAGTAAAATTTCCAAGAAATATCAGTCCCAAAGTGAGACATCTGCCTGTTGTGCAGTATAGACAAGGTATTTAGTTCAAAGAGGTCCTCTCCTTTGGGCAAACCCTAAGGCTATGTTCACACGGCTTATTTCGGGGCGTGTTTGCGAACGTAATTACGTCCGCAAATACGTCCAGAAATACGTTTCAAATACGTGTCACAAAGTGTGGCACATATTTCGCGTCGTAAATACATTCCCCATTCTTTACTATGGGGATTTACGTCGCGAAATACGCCTCAATAAGTGACAGGGGACTAAATTTTACGATCGTATTTACATGGTGAAAATATGTTGCGGAAATACGCCTCGTGTGAACGACGAGGCGTATTTTACATTGGAATCAATGCTAATCTAATTGTTCATTATTTGAACGTATTTCGGGACGTATTTGCGGACGTAATTACGTCCGCAAATACGCCCCGAAATAAGCCGTGTGAACATAGCCTAAGGGTGCGTTCACACGGCAATGGACAAATACCTGTCGGTTTATCCGACCAGTATTTGTCCGGTTTGTGTGCGATGAGCAGAGAAAAGCCCTCCCCCCTTCACCGGACAGAAGAATGTGAATGGACAATGCTTTGCGGGCGGCCCGTGGGTGGAAAAACCGCCGGGCGGAAAACCTGTGCAGTGGGGACTGCTGCGCCGGTTTCCCATAGCAGCCCGTTGTGCTAATTTTTGGCCGGTTTTTCAGGCGGTCTGTAAAACCGCAAACCACCTGAAAAACCGGCCGAAAAACCGTGCCGTGGGGACATGCCCTGTTTAAAATGGTCTCCTGACAATAAATGGATCAATCGACCCCCCCTTGTGCTGGGACCTCCAGCAATTATAGGTAATCAATGGGAAAAACTGGCAGTAGGTCTTTGAGTTGCGGCACCCCAACAGGAAAAATGAAGCATTACAATTTGTCCTTTAATACTAATGGGTTGTCCATTTAGCACAGAATAGAAGAGGTCCTCCACAGGGAGAGGTGCTGCTTTAAGCTGGCAATGGTTTGGTTATTACACACAGAATTAATGAGACTGGTAAATCCTCACAGAAAAATAAAGATAAGACATAACTTTTATTCAATTTTAGAAATAAAGGAAAGAAGACCTAAAAACTACTTAAAGTAGGGCTACCGACCCGAATGACCACATCAAGTCATCTTCATCCTGCACTGGGCTTTTTCGTATACATGTTAAGACACCAGCGTTCTGTGAGTATATTTGACACACACCTGGGTGTCATCTCTAACCCTTCCGATTCCAACATATCGAGGCACATTAACAAGTGATCCCAGGATTTATTGGACATGTTTGTTTTGGATTTATGCTCAGTCATTTCATCTGTCGAGAAATACCTGTGGTTCTGAGTAACCTTCTCCTACACAAGTAGAGGCTTGTCTTTTATTCTCCCTGATGAACCTGTGATATAACAGGGGAAACGCGTTGGAGATTGGAGATTTTTTACTGCTCCTGTGAAGAGAGCTCATGAAATATTGAGTTGCTTTAAAGTGTTCTCAATAAGGATCCTACTTTTGACTATTTGTGATTATGTCCAGTATAGGGGGTGATAGGGTGATGTTGCTGTGTGGGGCCACCCTTTTCGGAGCGATAGACCTACTTTAGGTAGGTTTTGTACTAGGGTTTGATAGGGTCTTCTTTCCTCTATATAACAGGGAAACGCGTTGGAGATTGGAGATTTTTGACTGTTCCTGTGAAGAGAGCTCATGAAATATTGAGTTGCTTTGAAGTGTTCTCAACAAGGAACCTACTTTTGACTATTTGTGATTATTTGTGACTATGTCCAGTGTAGGGGGTGATAGGGTGACATTGCTGTATGCGGTTTGTCCTTTTCGGAGCGATAGCCCTACTTTAGGTAGGTTTTGTACTAGGGTTTGATAGGGTCTTCTTTCCTCTATATAACAGTGGAAACGCTTTGGGAGATTCTTGACTGTTCCTGTGAAGAGAGCTCATGAAATATTGAGTTGCTTTGAAGTGTTCTCAACAAGGAGCCTACTTTTGACTACATGTGACTATGTCCAGTGTAGGAGGTGATAGGGTGATGTTGCTGTGTGGGGCCGCCCTTTTTGGAGCGATAGCCCTACTTTAGATAGATTTAGTACTAGGGTTTGATAGGATCTTCTTCCCTTTATTTCTAAAATTGAATCAAAGTTATTTTTCTGTGAGTATACACCTATTTTTGCTGTGAATTTGTGGAGGTATTTTTCCTAATAGACTTCCTATGGTTTGGTCCAATCCATATTCTTGCTAAAATTGCAATTTGTTAGAATTTATGAACAAGCTAAACTTCACCCTAGAGCTTATATAAATCCACCCCAAAATTCCCACACTGTACCCGGGATTAGCTACAGGGTTCTTACATTAATGACTCCACAGATTTGGGTTTTATGAAGATCGCTATAGGAAAAAGTTGTGCTACTTGTAGTCGCTTGATAGCGTTTCCCGATACGTCTAGAATACAGTGCTTTCCCTGTATGGAAAAAGAAAAAATATAAGATGGACGCACATTCAACAATTCAGTTATATTATAAAAATCTAAATATAATGACCAATGGGAATTATCAGTTTATCTCGATAGGTCTAGTCTTATCTTATGATTTTTTTCCACTTCTGATCAATGCCGATCCATAGTCTTCTCTGTTTACCACTGAACGTGACCACGTGGCCACTGACCCTCAGAATTATGTGCCATCAGTGTGGATGTAACCTCGTCATCATTACTTGTAAACAGAGAAAACTGGAGACCTGAAGGAATTGATAATAGAGGGAATTTATAAAGTGAGGTGTATATGGGTGAGCGACAAAAAATGTATGGGTCCATCTAGACCAATATATCAACATATTGTACAATTATTATATTATAGGTAAATTTAAATTTTAGATTTTAAATTTAAATTAACTTTACATTTTAAAATCCCCAACATACTGTTAAAACTTACTCTTTCGGCCACAAACTTGACAGATTGTACACTAGTTCCATATAAATTGTCATTGTATTGCCCGGCCTCTATGAATTTGTGCTCTTGAATGTCCTTTTCCATCTGCTCCCGAGATATGACAAAGTGGTAGTCTCTTCCGTCCACTTCGTAGTCTCTCTTTGGTCTTGTTGTATCTGTGCAAGAAAAATTGTCTTACAGAAAATATGTCCTAGGATGCATCCATTTTGGATCCCCTACTTCTCTAGAAAAAAACACTATGGGGTAGATGTATGAACCGGGCTGCATTGGTCCTGTCCGACATATGTATAAAAAGGTTGTGCACCAAAAACGGCCATAAGTCAGATATCCTTGACACTTTTGTCCACCCCGATTCATAGGGGATGTGTCTATCAAAAATTTTTAAAATTCTTGTAGACTAGCCTATCTGAGTTGCGGCATGGGTCTATGTCTCTGTAAACTAAAAAACAACTTTAGGGGAACTAGGTTAATGCTAAAATTCTGCAGCCACCACTAGAAGGATCACATGACTACCAATTTATACAGCGCCCACTGAATTCAATAATAAAAATGTACACATTAATGCAGTGAGCTCCCCCTAGTGGTGACTGGATGAAACCAGAATTTGGACATGTGTGAAAGCAAATCAGAAAATCAAAGCTCAGAAACCTAATAAGATATATTATGAAATTAGACTATACAGAATATTAGACATAAAAATGACATTTACTTTAGGGACATTTGTGGATTTACAGTAAATGATCCATCCACAAATATAGCATACACTATATCCAGTTCAACATTGATATAATGTACTAGTAGATACCCTGTCTCAGGATGGTGACTGTAATGCAAAGTGCATACACTTAAGGACAGAGTTCTTGTCCCAGGACAACAACTGCTGAGTGTAGGGTACAATGGAGTGAGTTTGGATGAGACAGCTTCCTCCACAGTGCTATGATGTGGGCACTGACTGTAAATGCAGCAGGAGTCACTTTTGCTACACTGATGAGTGGGGGTCGTGGAATCTTTCTTTCTCAATCCCCACCCTTTGACAGATGAGTGAGGTCACAGTGTCCTCTACAGTACAAACAATGAGATTTTCAGTCCCTCTCTATTAGCCCACATATATAACTGCCTTAGGGTTTTTTTTTTCCAAAAC
>JAODAL010017480.1:0-77617 GCA_025379985.1 Phyllomedusa bahiana
CAGTTTCAGTTTCACCTACAGCTAAATTCAAAACTGATGTCTTTGCTGTTTTCTAGTCCACAAGCAACCCCTACCTAACGCTAATGTCCACACAGGCTACCATCTGTCCACTGAACAGGCTTCTGTTTATCAACAGGAATTCTATATGGTCACACAGGACAGGGGGACGGGAAACCGCACAAGCTTAATACCTAACTAATTCAAGTGACTACCCCTCTCTATCTAAAAACCTATCACATCATTTCTGGCTACCCACGAAAAATTACAGGAAGAGAGTAAAAATGCTACCCAGTCACCACGTGCACTTAAGCCAACAACCAGAGACAACAATTGAGCGTGTGAAGCAGCGTACGTATATGGATACGCACACAAGGAGCCAAGACCACACCCTGGAGGCGAAAACCTGCACGCTTTCAGGTCTCCTCAGAGGGTCGACAAAACCACCACAGAGTCTCACGGGGGTCGGCGGGCCCGGGGCCCTTTTTTGGGTTTCCCTGCCCCGCAGCCCTTTGTCCTTCTCTCCCTGCCCAGGAAACCCTACTTACCAGTCCCCGCTCCTGCGTCCGGCTCTAACGGCCGCCGCACGCATACCCGCTGCTTAGGGCGCGCGCGCGCGCCGGCTGGTCGGGATTTAAAGGGCCAGTGTCCCAGTAATTGGTTTATTGCTGGGCGCTGGCCCCTATTTAAGGAAACGCCCCCAACACTTCCTGCCATTTCGTTGGTGTGCATTAGCAAGTTCTTGAGAGTGTTCTAAGTCCTGTCTGATTATCCGTGTACCAGTCCTTCCGCTATGTTTCCTGACTTGCCTGTTTGCGCCTGCCCTGACCGTCTGCCTGTCTCTGACCATGAACCCTCTGCCCCTGCCCTGACCTCCTCCCTGTCTCCGACTACGTCTCTGGATTACGATTCTGAAACCACGCTTTAAACCCCGGCGCCAACGCAAGCAAGTCACCGTCAGGGTAAGCGACTGGTAGCCTCACCCGCAGCAAGTCCATCCCGCTTTGCGGCGGGCTCTGGTGAAAACCGGGGCTACTTAAGACTCCCTCCCTGGCGTGGCTTAACTATCATTGCTTGCGGTGGTCCAGCGAATCCACCTCCGGATTACAACTAGACTGCCCACACGGATAAGTCACAGATTTATAAAACCAGTGAACTTACCGTTTGGGAAAGGAGTTGATCAGGGTCCAAGTTCGGACAGTCCAGGGTCGTTCCCGTTCGATGTGCAAGCATCGCTGCCCCGGAGGGTTCTCACCCCACCCCTCGGTCCACTAGTAGTCGTCTGACGAGTCTCACACCAAATGTCAGATGAGGAAAATTAAGGTGTAGAAATATCTTTTGTTTACCCCTATTCAATTAATTTTCTCTGTTCCCAATTGTGTTAAAAATCAGATCGTCATCTGAGAGCTTAAGAATTACACGCCACACAAGTTTGTCTGGTGATAGTTGTTGTGTTAATGACCAGGAGTTACGGCGTGATAAACATTGATACGTTTTTAAGAATCCCACATGATTATTTTATCATAATATGATTGGTTTAGTTGGCTGTTGCTGAAGGCAGATTATAATTAATGTCCAGTAGAGCAGGATTATGCATCTGCCGCAATATAACTATATCGTTGGCTGATAGCAAGTGTCCCTTTGTACTCCTTCAGTAGCATCCAAAAGAGGAATTGTGTCTGAAGCCTTTCCTTCTGACGGTTAGGCAAAGCAGTGTTTCGTTCCCCCCAGGGCAAAGCATGTTTTGTTAAATATCTGATGAATCTCCTAAGGAAAGTAATTAGAAGAGCAGGTTTAAACACAATACCTGGTGAGCTTAATAAGAGTGTAAAATAATAGAACAGATATAATGTTGTTCCATTAAATATTCAACTTGACACGAGTATCACGGGATAGAGCCCCCCTGCCGGAGTGTTAGGTATTATCTCCTGCATTGTATGCTGTGCTAGTATCACGTGGAGTTAGAGTGCCCCCAGCCAAGTTGTTAGGTAATATTTCCTGCATTGTATGCTGTGCTCTAGTACATCTTTTCTCCTCTGAACTGGCAATTGGCTCTAGAATCTATATTTCTTCGAGGGAGACGTTTACTACAGTTCTCTAATATGGAGTCTATCACCCAACAAGGACTGAATTAATGTGAACAGAAATTTAAAAAAAGACGTGCTATATTTATTATACATATTTATTACAGCGTGGTCAGAGATTTACATGGGAAATGTGGTGGTGTTGGTAATATATCCCATACGTGAATTATTACCTTTTGTTGTTTAGACTTACACCAACCCCCAGACCAAAGCACACCGTGTTCTGTACATTGTTATAGAACTTACACACTGTTATTGCGATAATATCCGTAACAACTCAGTGTTTGAAAAGATCAACAGTTATCTTTAACCCCACGCCGACATTGACATATGATACGTCTAATTCTGGTTAAAGGATTTGAATCGAGATCGCAGCGCTACATAGCCGGTGGGTGTTAGCTGCTAATCGACCATCCCCGCGCTGTTTACCCCTTAGACGCGCATCAAAGATGGCCGCAGCGTCTAAAGCAATGGGAAACCGGTAAAGCACACTGTCCCTCACTCACCGATCGGGGGCCCCTGCATGTGAAGGCTTTCAATCCCCGCTATATTTTCATCCACAGCAGGAACTAGTAAAATCGCTATCTTTGTACACCCTTATGTATTGTATTACATTGCATTAGGCTATATAAGCGATCGCACATCCTAGTGGTGAAACACCCTATTTTGCTATTTTGAAAATAAAAAAAATAAAATAATAAAAAACTTCCCCATATTTGGTGTCGTCACATCTGAAAAAGTCTGATCTATTAAAATATAACGTAATTTATCCCGTGCGCTGAACACCAGAGAAGAAATGCAATTCCTAACGCCAAAATTGCATTTTTTTCACGTCACGTCACCTAAAAATTGGAATGAATTTAATCAAAAAAGTTGCATGCATTCCAAACTGCTAGCAATAAAAAACACAAAAATAACCACAATTACGATTGTGGTCGGTACCTGGTCTCTTCTCAATGGCTTAACCCTGCCCTGTCTCTCGTTGGACGCCAGTCTTGTTCTGGAGGCTGACATCTCGGAGACTGACGTCTGTCATGCGTTCGCGCGCTTCTCGCACCATAAAACTCCATGCCCAGACGGCCTCCCCTAGGAATACTACAAGCTCTTGAAACCCGGCATCACTGCCCACCTAACCACAAAACTTGATCCCATATACAGAGGACACATAGATCCTGCAGAATTCTACGAATCTAGGACCATACTACTCCCCAAACCATCTTTACCCCAATCTTATCGTCCCATATCTCTTCTCAATCAAGACTACAACATTTTTGCTAAAATTATAGCGGATTGAATGCAATCTATTATATGCCTCCTTACATCCTCACAATTACGCTTTTTATACAACAAACACTCAACAGTTGGCATCCGCACAGAGATAGCAGCCACAACCCAATCCCATAATCGCCTTCGATCAACCTCCATGTTGCCGAGTCTTGACGCCGAAAAGGCTTTTGACTCCGTTTCATGGAGGTTCCTCAATACCATCTCACGCTATCGTGGTTTCAGACATATATTTCTCAACTTTTTGGACCACAATCAAAACCACTCAACCACCGTCCTTACAGTGAGCGGTCTTAATTCTAACCCATTCCAAATCCAAATGGGCATGTACCAGGGCTGCGGACTCTTTCCACTCCTCTTCCATCTATCGATAGACCCATTTATTTGGCACCTTGAAACCGTGACTCTATTTACTGGAATCCAAGAAATCAACTTTTGCAGACGATCTTTTGTTATATATAACCAACCCAGCCGAGAGTCTACCATGCATTTTAGCTGACATTCAATCATATGGAATGTTACTGGGTTTCAAGGTCAACGAACATAAGTCAGAGGCTCTTCTTCTGAAGGGCAGACCAACACCACCTTGGTCAGCACTCTATCCCTTTTAATGGCAAATGGATTCCCTCACTTATTTAGGGGTCCGCATTACCAAAAAAAAGCAACCTCATTATACTCTGAAAATATAAGACCATTCATTCCTTTCCTCTATTCACATTTCAACACCTGGAACAATCTCACACTTTCCCTCTTGGGAAGGGCCAACATCATTAAACTAATCATATTTCCCAAACTCTTTCATATTCTTCAATCACTTCCAATCTATCTGAAACCCTGGGACTTGCAGTGGATTAATGCCTCCTTCCACAGATTTATATGGAATAATCTCAGACCTCGAATTGCCATGAAGGTTCTATGTTAATGCTGAACGAACAGGGGCACTAACTTTCTGCAACTCCAATATTGTAACCTAGCAACTTAACTCAGGATCGTTGGAGATTGTTACTCAACACCTCACTATACACTAATATCAAAATAGATCAACAATTACCGCCTGGTGTATCTCTAGTTAGTGTAACGGGTATGGTGGATTCGCTGGACCACCGCTAGCGTTGGTGTAAGCCACGTCAGGGAACGGAGTCTAAGTAGTCCCCGGTTTCACCCAGAGCCTCGCCTTAAAAGCGGGATGGACTTGCTGCGGCGTGAGGCTACCAGGTCGTTACCACTGACTGACTTGCTAGCGATGGCGGCCGGGGTAGTGCGTGTACAGAATCGTAATCCGAAGGCGTAGTCGGGAAGGCTCAGAAGGTCAGGGCAGGCTGCAGGGTTCGTGGTCAGAGACAGGTAGAACGGTCAGGCGGCGGCAAACAGGCAAGGACAGGAACGAGTAAGCAAAACGGCCTGGTACGACTGGAGATCAGAACAGACCTCAATACTCTCAAAACTACTGGAGAACGCACACCAACGAACTGCAAGGTGTGTTGGGCGTGTACCTTAAATAGGACCATCGCCCAGCAATAACCAATTACTAGGGCCTGGCCCTTTAATCCGACCACCGTCGCGCGGCTTCGGCGCCTAAGGGACACGGGCCACGCGCGCGGGCGGCCGGAACAGACACGGGCTTAATTATTGGCGCCGGGTCCTCCGGTACCTGTCGGCCTTGGCTTTATACGAAAGGAGGCCCTAGAAGGCCTGAGACGCGTGTGACCTGCCAAGAGACCTTTGATGTCCCGTACTTGTGCATCCACGGGGGGAACGTCACACGAAGTAGCAGAGGGAGAGGCGGCGGGGATGTAAGCCCAAGTACAACAAAAAAGGGAGAGGCTCCTGTGGATTCAGAGTCCACGGCGTTTGTATTAAAATTTCCGCCTAGGGTAAGGCTGGTTCACCAGTTATCCTGCGGGCGGAAACAAATGTTCGTAGGTAACCCACCACATTTGTTGACCCACTCTACCTGCCCGTTGGTTTAGGGAGGTAGGCAGTCGAACCAGTAATTGAGTACACAGAGTCCCGCCAGAATTTAGACACAAACTGACCCCGCCTATCAGAAACATATTTAACTGGGAGCCCATGTAGAAAACACGTGCTGGAAAAAGTGTTGGCCAATAAATGGGCGGAGGATAACCTGTGCAAGGACCAAAATGGTGCCTTTTTAGAAACCTATCGGTCACCACCCAAATGACTGTATTACCCCAAATGAGGCGTGGGAGTCGGTAATGAAGTGCCATGGCGATATGGACCAAGGACTTTCAGCACTGGAGAGTAGTAGTAGACCCCGCGTGTCCTGAGGCGAGGGGACCTTGTTTACGAGCACAGGAGTTGCAGGCCAGGACATAATCTCTAACATCATGATCCAGTGTGGGCCACAGTAAATAGACGAGAGATTAACCGCAAGACTTATGCACTCCAGGATGGCCAGCATACGGAAAGTGGTCCCCACTTTAGAATACGAGCCGCATGGCCGGCGGGACATTAGTCAGTCCCGGAGGTGGTGTTTAACTCACGGGGAGACTGCCGTGAGATCCGTTTCTGGAGGAATTATATGCAGAAAAGTGCTTTGTGCCCACAGTGTCATGGATCGAAAAGGCATCCGCCCTGACGTACTCTCACTTCCGAGAAGTGAAGGAAAAGTCAAAGCGGCGTAAGAAAGGGACACCTGCTTGACGAGGATTTAGACGTTGAGCATAATTGAAATAGAGGAGGTTTTTGTGAATCTGTGAAGATTTTCGAAGGGTGGGGCGAACCCCTCCAACAAATCCGCCATTCCTTCTAGGGCTCAATTTAATGGCCAATAGTTTCATGTATCACCAATAGAATAATTTCGCCCGACGGGCGTAAAGGTTTCTTGAGAAGAATCCGCAAGTACGCGTTTTCCAGAGGCAGAACTTTTGCAAGAGACAGCTCCGCACCTACAGAAGAGGCGTCCACCTCAAGAAGCAAACGGACGCAAGTGGGGTCGCTGGCGAGATAGACACAGGGGCCGAAGCAAATCGGACTTGAGATGCTCAACAGGCTTCTTGAGCATCGGGAAGGCCATTGATCTGTGTTTGGCGTTTTTCATCGTCAGTGCCCCACCAGCGGGGCCACGAGCGTGGAGAAGTGCGAGATGAACTGTCTTAGTAGTTGCCGCAAAGCCAAGAAAACGTTGGATAGCCCGAGACCCACTGGTCGAGTCGAGACAGCAGACGGTCCAAGGCGGGCGGCAAACAGCAAGTCAGGAACTTACAGCAACGGACTGGTACCGACGGGCATACAACAGCTCTCAATACTCTCAAAACTAACTGGACGGCACACCAACGAACGGGCAAGTTGTGTTGGGGGCGTGGTACCATTAAAAGACCAGCGCCCAGCAATAACCAATTACTGGGCGCTGGCCCTTAAATCCAACCACCGTCGCACCGCACGCGCGCGCCCTAGGGAACGGGCACTGGCGCCAGGCGGCCGGAACAGACAGGGCAGCGAGTTCACCGAGCGTGTCTGGTAAGTGCCACTACCCCGCCCCCCCCTCTTTCCTCCCCCGCCCACGCCCGGCAGCAGGGAGAATGGGCGCGGGCCGCCTGGCACCCGCGCCGAGAGCCCGGCAGCAGAGATGGGCGCGGGCAGCCGCGGCACCCGCGCCAGGAGCCCTGCAGGCAGAGGGGAGACCGCGGGGCGCAGCGGTGCCTGCGGCCCCCATGACAGTTAGTCTCTTACATTTGCCTTATTCGGGTGTTCCAACACATCTCAAAACCAACCCTCTTATAATAACCACCTGGAAAGTTTGGACTAAAGCGAGGCACCTCAAAGGACTTAACCCACAATACCCATTCTTACTTCTTTGGCAGAGAACCCATCCTTTCAATGTGGGCGTGCACATAACAGATTCTCCCTTTGACGACGGGGGAGGGAGGGAATCAATAGAATAAATGACTTGATGGAAACCCCCTAAAGCCCCGTAGTACGACCTCTCCTTATTATAATTAGCTAAACGAAATTTTTTCCCTTCAGTGGCTCACACCCATTTTATTACCTTGAGGCATGCAGCTACATGCATGAAGTCATCAAACACTTTACTGACTGGGACAACCCATTTTATTATTGCCTGACACCACCCACCCACAATTCCAAGTAGCAGGTTACACAGTACTACATCTCCCCATGCCCAATAGAATATACCACCAAACAATCAGGCATAGCCTCCTGGAAAGATTCCCTTACCGTCCATTTTGCAGGAGGTACATCTTTCCTTCTTTAACATGTACAGCGAATTCATCCTTCAATGTCTCATTGGGAAAATGCATTCCGTACGCACACAGGCCATATATCGCCCCACACAAGGGCTAGTAACCTAAAGGGTACCTTTCCACCTACTCACGATTTGTCCCAAATGCCTCTCCTCACGCTGATCTCCTACATTGTCTCTGATCCTATACTTACATCTAATCTTTTTGTACTCGAGTACTGTAACGGGTCGCGCCGCGATCCATTCCACGGACCGCGGTCGCGTCCGTGTCTCCCATGGCAGGTGCCCGGGAGACCCGTCCCGTCCACTCACCTGACCTCGCTCCTTTCGCAGACTCGCCTCTTCCCCATGCCGGAAGGGGCATTCGCGCACCTGTGCTCGTACCTTTGTAGGTTTAAAGGGACAGTGCTCCGGTAATTGGCTATTGCCAGCGCTGTCTCTATTTTAGGTTTTTGGACCCACATCACGTCCCTGCTGGATCTTTGTTGCCTCCGTGCCCTAGAGAAAGCGTTCCCAAGTATCTATTGTCCTACCGTGTATTCTGACCTCTGCCTACGTTTATCGACTCCAAACCCAAACCTTTGCCTGCCACCTACGGAGATATCCTTGCGTGCGCATGTCCCCGTACTACGCCTACGACTCACGATTCTGTACCTACGTTCATCCTTGGCCGCCATCGCAAGCGGAGACCACGTTCAGGGTAAGCGCCTGTAACTCCCTCAGCAGCAAATTCCATCCCGCAATGCGGCCGCTCTGGTGAAAACCGGGACCTACTTAGATTCCGCTTCCTGGTGTGGCTTACGCCATCGCTTGCGGTGGTCCAGCGGATCCACTACCAAGTCCGTTACAAGTACATTCATTCACTATTACTCATCTGCTCCCCTTCTGTCCTGACTCTCCTGAATGGTAATAATCTTGGTCTCCTCCCCTACTGGTCCACCAGCCTCTCCGGGCATCAAAAGAACTACTCTACTACATTCCCTCCAACAGCACAAAACATCCATACTATCAATGCTGGATCCACCCATCCCCTCCGACTTCCCACTTATTTCTAAAAAAAAGTTGTCTCATCTCTTCCGAGTGGATAGGGTAGAAACATCTCTCTATAAAGAACGACAGACAAAAAATGTATTCAATTTGTAAAACATTATACTAACTGCCCATCACATATAAAATCTAACTAAACAATGCTTTACGGTCATGCACTTAGTACTTGAGAAACCAAAATTACAGGTGATGACCCCAATTGGTGAATCCCCATCATAAGTGGTGATGTCAGCTATCTAAGTAGGCATGGATCTCTCTCCACAACAATGGGCGTCCCGGAACGTCCTCCCCCTTGGCACCCCCGCCCTAACATCCTGTACAACCTGTTTTATTTGTCCTACACTTTCTACCTCAGCACAGCAAGTCTCCTATTGAAATTGGGCTGACTGCCCATATTAGTTGGTAGAAGGATCACACCTCATAACAGAACACAACTTATAGATAACGGAGCTAACCCATTGGGTCTATTCTATTGCCAGGAGAAATCCCATCCATATCCTTTCCCCACATTGTTCCAAGCAAATGGATCAATGCTCCACTGTTTCAACCATATTGTCCAGCAAATTAATTGACATGTATCCCAATGTTTGTATCACGCAATTACCACATTATTCTCAATGCTTCTTTTATATGGTTGGACATATTGGGTAATCTTCACCCACAGGTGCAACAGCTGCTACTATTGTAATGTTTATTATACTCGCCCATTCACTATATAATGTTTGAATGATTTTTTTATTCTGTATCCAAAACAACCATTATAGTACATATTTAACTATGCAGAATGAGCTTTACCTCAATTTTCCTAATCTGCTCAGATTGTAATTTGCATTATATATATGGCAAGGGAAGAACGAGGTTGCCTTCACCACTCCCACCCTTTCCTGGTTTTTCCTCTTTTTACAAAATGTTTACATGTAAAACCTTTTTCAATAAAAACATGTTGGCAACCAGAAGTAAACAAAATGTCCGCCGTCGCTTAATTCCATAGGTGTTAATACAAAAAAGTTTTTTATGGTACCAAAACGTAATGGAAACCATCCATGTTTGGTATTGGCAGATTCGAATCAACTTGTAGAATACAGAGAACACATCATTTATACCGGAGAATGAATGCCGTAAAAGCAAAACACCCACAAACATGTTGCAAGTACGTTGTTTACACATTTTGCCACAATAAGAATTTTTTTGCGGTTTCCCAGTATAATCTATGGTACAAAGAATAATATCTATGTTGGTGGCTTAGGGAACATTACACTTTCTCTCCTGTGTGAATTCTCTTGTGTCTAACTAGATGTGCTTTAACTACAAAGGATTTCCCACATTCTGAACATGAATAAGGCTTCTCTCCTGTGTGAGTTCTCACGTGTGCAATTAAATATGCATTATCTGTAAAAGATTTCCCACATTCAGAACATGAAAAAAGCTTCTCTCCTGTGTGAATTCTCTCATGTTTAATAAGTTCTACTTTAACTATAAAAGATTTCCCACATTCTGAACATGAAAAAGGCTTCTCTCCTGCATGAATTCTCTTGTGTGTAACAAGACTTGATAACCAGGTAAAAAATTTCCCACATTCTGAACATGAAAAGGGCTTCTTACCTGTATGAATTCTCTCATGTGTAACCAGATTTGCTTTCTGCCTAAAAGATTTCCCACATTCTGAACATGAGAAAGGCTTTTCTTGTGTGTGAGTTTTCTTGTGTGCAATTAGATTTGATTTCTTTGTAAAACATTTCCCACATTCTGAACATGAATAAGGCTTCTCTCCTGTGTGAGTTTTCAGGTGTGCAATTAAATTTGCATTAGCTGTAAAAGATTTTCCACATTCTGAACATGAATATGGCTTCTCTCCAGTGTGAATTCTTCTGTGAGTAGCAAGGTTTGAGTGGCTTGTAAACAGTTTACCACATTGACAACATGGAAACCATTTCCCCCCTTTTTGGCCTGTAATTGTGGTCACCATCTGTGGTGGGTCAGGAGAAGGTTCCTCATTATTGGGACTATACGACAAGTCTGTTCTGTGACATCCTGGATGTACATTCAGGGTATTGCGGTTATCCCCTGTAGAGTGCTGCGTGATATCTTCCACTTTATAATTTAGTGAGGATATGCAGTTTCCTTCA
This sequence comes from Phyllomedusa bahiana, assembly GCA_025379985.1. Lineage (NCBI taxonomy): Eukaryota > Metazoa > Chordata > Amphibia > Anura > Hylidae > Phyllomedusa > Phyllomedusa bahiana. The sequence goes on from JAODAL010017480.1 coordinate 10,761, forward strand.
GAGATTTTACTTTTTTTTTCTGTTAAAATTAAAAATATATTTTAATAATTTTTTTTATTTTCAAACCAAAAAGAGAAACATTTCAAACATTCCATTTAGGCAGGAAAACTCAAGCAGCTTTTATTAAGTTATTCTGCGCAAAGCCAGAGATGGATCCAGCAGGACCACTTTTTATGACCCCTTCCTACTTCCGATCTCATGTAGCTCATGCAGGACCTCCCTGTGGTGCACTGACTTGCTAGGTATGTAAGGTGTGATAGGCTGTCTGAACACATATCCCTCACTGCTGTTATGAGTTTAAGGGGCGATTTATGAGAGTTGCTAAAAGGCTTTCACATTTTGTGATCTGGTGGTGGCTGATGTGGTAAAAATGTATCGTGAGTGGAGAAATACGACATGGACAGTGCAGAGCTCCACACGCCATTGAGGTAAACATCGGCTATTAAGGTGCATGAGGGCAAAGAGACATACATAGGAGCAGATGACCCCCAAAATGACCCAGAGGGTAACCAAACGTGGGTCTAACACAACACCAAACACTCAAGAGTATGGGCCCTGACGCAGATGATATTACTGCCCCCTCCTGCTAACCCTACTGGTAGGGGCCCAGTGAGGCAGAACGGATGTATCACTGCACCTCTGCTAAGCCTAAATTGTGTTAAGGGGCCTGAGGCAGACAGATACACCCCCACCGCACCTCAGCTGAACTCAACTTGTATGTGGCCTCCGGAGCAGAAGGATTCACTGCCAAAAAACCTCTGCTAACCCTACGTGTTGAGCCCCGGAGCATTACTGTTGTCAATTGCACCTCTGCTAACCCTACTGTGTATGGGGCCTGAAGGAGACAGATGTCACTGCACCTCTGCTAACCCTACTGTGTACAGGACCCAGAGCAGATGGATGTCAATGCACCTCTGCTAACCCTACTGTGTATGGGGGCCCGGAGCAGACAGATGTCACTGCACCTCTGTTAACCCTATTGCGTATGGGGCCCCAGAACAGATTCACTGCACCTCTGTATGACCCTATAGCGTATGGGGGCCCCAAACAGACTGAAGTCATGTGTCCATGACACAGTGCCAGTATTCTGCTCTACACTTCAGTCAATCACTTTGTATCACATAAACCTGGACTTGATAAGATTCTGAGAACGCACAACCTTGTTTAGAACAATCAGGTCTGTCCTCTGCCACACCACATCTGGCCCTTCATAACCAATGGGGGCAGCACTTAATTACCATAGTGTTACTGACAATCCATCATGGCTATAACAGATCATCATGAGCAAAGTGCACATCTCCAGTTAACACATGGACGGCACGATGAGGTCCTGTACGGCCAACGGCGCATTCACAAGGTCTCCATTTTATAGAGCATCACTAGGAGTTGGAATAGCCAGACGCAGGTTTTCCATCAGAATCTGTAATAAAAGGTTTCCAGGACCTTGTTGGTATCCAATTCACTAAGAATTACTAGGAGCTATTTCTAGGGTAGGTGGCCCTAATGGAGTGGCCCCTGAGACAGATCCAACTCCAGCCCCAGAAACAATGCAAAAGATGTCCATAATAAATAGAGTGGAATCACTTCCTCTCAGCCTTCTATTTAACCCCGACACACAACTTTGTCCTTTAGATGAAATGATTTTTTCTTTTTGCCTCCAGATCTCTATTATGTGACACCTGACTGTCGGGTAAAGTCATACTTGCCTCCCAGATTAGTTGGCAGGCTCCCACCCCTCCAGAAGGATAAACAAAACCTCCCACAGCTGAACAGCTGCTGGAGGTTCTCTGTATGAGAAGCGGCATAGACCCTGCCCTGAAGCTACCTGTGCAGTCATAGCTTCCACATAGGTAGATAGTTTCAGACCGCAGAGCAGGTCTGAAACTCCAGGGGAGGAGCATGGAAACTCCAGGATGCCATCAGCAGCACAAGAGAATTCTGAGGGAGGAGGAGAGTTTAATTGTTTATATGGGGGAGTACTTTGTATGTGGGTGGGGGTACTGTGTGCGCATGAGTGGGGTTATTTGTGTGTGTGGTGGGGCAGTGTGTGTATCGAGGATACTTTGTGTGTGTGGGGTACTTGTGCGTGCATGTGGGGGTCACTTATGTATGTGGGATACGTGTCTATGTATGGAGTACTCTTGGAGATAAATGTGTGTAAGGAGTGTGGTCTGTCTCCAGCGGCCGTAGGGGGTAGAAGCTGCCTCCTTGTATCCTGTCCCTTGCTCCTGCCCCCTGTGGTCTGTCTCTGGCAGTCATAGAGGGCAGGAAACAGGGGCAGGAGACAGACTCTGGCAATTGCCTATTCAGCATCCAGGAAAGCAGGGTGACGCTCCAAACCGCAATGGTGGCACCCGGTTTTCCTATCATGGAAAGCTGGATGGTACCTGTGGGTGATGGGTGTGACCCAGCTTTTCTGGATGCTAGTTAGGCTATCCAGCCTATGTACGTGTGTTTATTTACATGTTCCCATTTGGACTACTTCGGATTGATGACTAATGTCACAACAACCTGGATCTAATTTCATTTTATTGATGCAATAACCATGAAGTGCATTCATAAAGGTGCGACTTCAGAATTATACATAATGTAGTATATATGGCTTGAAAGGAGATCTCTATGAAAGCTATCTCTCCACATGAGCCTCTCTTTCTTCTGTCTATTACAGGAATGAATCTCGAGGGACACAACATCCAGCAGAATCTTCATTCGTATTTTGTAACTTCTCCTGTTTATATTTAATGGTATGAATCTCTGTGGGACTACAACACTCAGCAGTTTCTCCATTTGTATTTTGTAACCCCCCTGCCCTCCTGATTATATTTAATGGTATGAATCTCTGTGGGACTACAACACTCAGCAGTTTCTTGATTGGTATTTTGTAACACCTCCCCCCCCCCCCACCCTCCTGTTTATATTTAATGGTATGAATCTCTGTGGTACTTACAAACACTAACCCGATTTCATCCATTGTATTTTTACCCCCACTCCCCCCTGCCTCCTGATTATATTTAATGTTATGATATTTGATGCTATTATACCTTTTGGTTCTGATCTTTAACTCCTACTGTGTAAAGAGGCTCTAAGCCCATTTTTGTGCCACTTGCAAATCGTCTTCTGCTCAGTAACATCCTCCTCCACTTCTGGTTTCACACCTGATATCTGAGGGAGGCCTGTTTAGTATTTAAGCTTGCACACTAGGGCATTTATGTCCTGGGCATTGAATTAATACCAGAATGTAGCATTATGGCTGAATGGAATCTTTATGGAAAGCTAACTCTCACATGACCTCTCTTCTTCTGTCAATTACAGGTATGAATCTCTGTGGGACTACAACACTCAGCATTTTTCACCATTCAAATTTAGTTCAGTTAATATCTAGGCATTGATGCAATATCCATAAGTGCGACTTCAGAATTAATTACCAAATTGAAACCAGAAGGGAATCATGAGTGACATTACGTGTAAACACTAAGTTATATATGCTTTAGCTCACATCATCCCCCAATATCACCTCAATGCCACTTATTATAAATGCCTCCGTATTCCTCAAACTCCATTACTATCCTCAAACTTCCACGCTGGCCAATGGTTTCCATATCTCCCCGACTATCCTACCCTTACGCCTGACCTCTACTCCCCACCTCTTTCACAGCATTAAGACCCTTCTCACAAAACCCACACAACCCCCTTTTGCTCTATCCCACACACATCTACTCTCCCTGCTTCTCCTTGCTGCTGGGGACCTATATCCCAATCCCGGGCCTCCTCAGCACATCCCCACTGTTATTTCACCTGCCCCTTACAGACCAAGAAGCACAAACTCCAATAACCCCTTAAACCTAAAACCCATTCCCCTCACTCCTGCTATCCCTATCCCCATGTCTGGAGCTCTCTGTAGTGAACGTTCTGTGTGCAACAAACTTCCCTTCATCTCGATACACCCCACTCCACTACCAACAAACTCCTGTCACTCTCCTCCTCCTTCTCCCTCCCCCAGTGACCTCTGTAGCCACTCATAAAGATGGACACACACTAGACCTCATCTTTACCCGCCTCTGCCCCTATCTAACCCTTCAATCTCTCCTTTACCCATCTCTGACCACACCCTGCTGACCTTCTCCACCATTTACACCCCACCTGTCCCCACTGCCCCAAATATACTGTTCCCCCGCAGAAACCCTCACACACTCTCTGACTCTCTTGCTCTCCTCTCTACCATATCCTCATTTACTGAACCACGGGACAACGCTAGCCACTCTTTCTACAAACACACAATCACCTCCACTCTTGATGCGGCGCCCCTCTCACACACATCAGAACTCACAAAATCAACAGACACCCTTGGCACAGAGATTCCAGCAAACTGCTGAGGCGTGCTTCCAGAATTGCTGAACGCCGTGGAAAGAAAACCCGCTCCACTGAGGACTCACCTCATACACACAAATCACTACTACATTTAAATTGCACTCACACCGCCAACAGGATGACTTCACCACTCTCATATCTTCCCTGTCTCACAAATCCCCACAACTTTTTAACACCTTCACCGCTCTCCTCTGTCCACCAGCACCCCCAGCAGATGACTTCGCCACTCCCTTACTAAAAAAGATAAATCTCATCAGACAAAGCTTCACCCCAGTCCCCACCACTCACCTCTACACCTGCACAGTCCCCACCACCCACCTCTACACCTGCTCATCACTATTCCCCCCTAACTTGCTACTCTACTTGATAAGCTTTCCCTGTCTCACTGTCAAATCTACCTCACTACTTCTCTGACCCACTTCCATCCACTCATCCCTGGACCTTAGCGAAGTTTCATCAGCCCTTGCCCATCTCTTCATCCAATCATTAACCTCTGGCATCTTTCCTTCCTCTTTTAAGCATGCTACCATTACATCCATCCTTAAGAAACGATCTCTTGACCCCTCGTCTCTGTCCAACTATCGCCCCATCTCTCTTCTTCCATTCGCCTCTAAGCTCGTTGAAAAGCACATCCATCTCCAACTGTCCTCCCATCTGTTCTCCAACTCTCTCCTTAACCCGCTGCATTCGGGCTTCCGACTCCACCACTCTACTGAAACCGCCCTAACCAAAGTCACCAATGACCTAGTAGCTGCTAAAGCCTCACGCCACTACTCTGTCCTTATACTCTTAGACCTGTCCTCTGCCTTTGACACTGTCGACCATTCCCCCCCTCCTACACATCCTCTCCTCCTTCTGCATCACGAACTTTCAGCGTTTCTCACTCTCACACCACCTGCTCCTCTCGCCCACGCTCTGTTGGTGTCCCCAGGGGGTCTGTCCTTGGGCCAATACTCTTCCATCTACACCTTGCCTGGGTCAGCTATAGGCATAACACGGCTTTCAATACCACATGTATGCTGGCGATACACAACTCTTCTTGCTCCGGCCCAGGGATAACCCCTTTTATGACTTCAATCTGTCTTCAAAGCTGCGCATCCAAGCCTCACTCTGCTGCGCCTCCACCTGAAAAAATATCTCCCGTATCCGCTCATTCCTTAAACTTTGAAACACCAAAATGCTTGTCCCGCCTAGTCATTTCTATGGCCTAGACTATTGCAACATACTCTTCTGTGGCCTCCCATCTTGCAGGCCTCGCTACTCTCCAATCCATCCTTACTCTGCCGCCGTCTGATTCACTCTCTCCTTGCCACTCCTCTGCCACCCCCTAGCCAAATCTCTTCACTGGCTACCTCCATTGCTCAGCGAATCCAGTTCAAATTAGCAACTTGACCTACAAAGCTCTCCATAACCTCTCCCCTCCATACAATCTCTGCCTTATCTCCAGAAGATAACTCTCTCATGACAATCTCCACTATCACAGGACCATCATTCACTGCTCTCCTCTTATCAGCTCCTCACAACAAACCGTCTCCAAGACTTCTCTCCGTGCTTCCCCACAATCTGGAACTCGCTGCCCCAACACCTCAGACTCTACCTCTCTCTAATTAGCCTCAAAAGCACCTGAAAAACCCATCTCTTCAGAATTGCCTATACCAACATTAACACTGTTGTTGCTACGCCACCAGAAAATGTCTGTCCATCACCTCTGTCTCTCCCACTTTACATGTAGACTGTAAGCCCCTCACACGGGCAGGGATCCTCTCTCACTTCTATACCAGTATATATTTTATCAAGTTGTCTCCCTTGCTAACTTATTTGACCTATGTTAATGTATGCAACCGAATGTTACAGCGCTCGGAACTGGCGGGGGCGCTCTAAAATAAATAATAATAATTAAATAAATATGGTTAAAGAGGGGATCGTGTCGGGATTGTTTATGTATGTTTATCTGTGCAATCGTGAGTGTATGTTTTTTTTTTTCCATTTATTTCCTGTGATAGTAATGGAGGTATCTGACAGACGCCTCTCCATTACTATCGCTGGGGCTTGGTGTCAGCCCGAGCGATAGTAATGGAGAGGCGTCTGTCAGATACCTCCATAACCAGCCAAGGTAAAACTGACAATTGCAGCCTGATATTATCAGAATGGAAATATCCATTGATACTGGTCCCTTCCCATTCTAAAAATAGCTCGCGGTCACCCAATAAACTAACCATCACATCAGAGGGTTGGTTGGTTACCGACTCTTCCCAATACCCCTGGTGTGCTGAGTACTAGAGAAATAGTGAAACAGGGATAGTGTCAGCCTTGGGATGACAAAACCCACTGCTGGCTAATACCAAGCCTGAGCAGTAGTAATGTAGCATATGTCAGACGCCTCTCTTACTAGCACTGGAATTAAATGGAGAAAAAAACAAACATATACAAATTGCACAAAAAAACTTTTATTTAAATAAATGCTCCCTGATATCAGCCCTATATAACCATTTTCTTTAAGAAATCCAATGATTTTCTGAGGGTGCAGGGTATAGGGTTCAACCTGCGCAATATGATTCTGGGGGGGTATAGTCTACAGCCACAGCACAATCTCCAGGAGGATGGTCCTCTATCTCCTCCAAAGATATTGTAAGGTGTGCTCTGTACTCCTCTCTTCCACCCCTTCCCCACCATTATGTTATGCATCCCAGTGCCAACACAAAATACAACCCCCATCACTCTATAACCTCTACACCTAATACCCCATAGTCCTCTCACTCCACCTATCATTCCACTCCACCTATCACCCCATAACCATTGCACCTATCACCCCATAATCTTTCCACCTGCACCTATCTCCCCATAACCTCCCCACATATCACCTTATGTGGAGTTTGTATAGAGGTGTCTACAGGTAGGGAAGTGCTACAAAATTCGAATGTTTGTGTGGTAAGTTTTACAGGGATGAGTTGTGGCCAGAAGAAATCATCCTTGTTGTCTGGACAGGATGGAGAAGAAAAGGGAACAAGAAAAATTGCGGTCATAGAAGATGTCTCTAGTGAGTACCTAGATGTAACTGCACTGTAGTCACTAAAACATCAGCAGAGGCTGTATAGACTGGTATCTACAACCATATGGTCACTGTATGGAGGAAATGTACAGTCTGTATAGCCTGTGTACACTGAAACTACCACTATATTGTCACTGTATAAAGGTAATATACAGTCTGCAGAGCCTGTGTACACTGATGTCTACTACGATATGGTCACTGTAAGGTGGAAATGTACAGTCTGCAGAGCCTGTGTACACTGGTGTCTACCACTATATTGTCACTGTATGGAGGTAATATACAGTCTGCAGAGCCTGTGTACACTGCTATCTACCACTATATTGTCACTGTATGGAGATAATATACAGTCTGTAGGAGCCTGTGCTAGATGTTAATCTACCTCTATATGGCCCAATGTAATGAGGTGTTAATATACAGTCTGCAGAGCCTTGTGTTACACTTGTGATCTACCATTATATGGTTCTGTATAGGAGGTAATATACAGTCTGTGCGAGCAGCCTGTGTAACCTTGCTAATCTACCAATATATAGTCAACTGTATGAAGTCAATATACAGTCTGTGGAGTCCTGTGTACACTGGTATAACTACTAATAATCACTGTATGGTGTTGGGAAATCATTGGTTGTTTAGTGTAATGATTTAGGTATAGGAGCAAGGTTTAGCGATTTCTCCCCTAGCTCTCCTGGAGACTGAATAGGGCACAGTCTAGGTAAACTGGGTGACTCGCCAAAACCGCCTAAATTAGCTTTCTTTCCGAGAGGTCATACCACAGTTGTAGGTGGAGCAGGTTGTGACATTTATAAAGGGGTGAGCTCTTGACAGACGAGGGTGTGGCCAGGCACAATTTTTGGGGTGGCGATGTAGAGTTGCCTCAGCTTCAGATCTCTTCTGTTGGCAGACTTTCAAAGTTGGCAAGTATGCTAAAGTAGGAACTATTCAAGGGTCCTTAGATCCTGGCTGCTTGGATTTCTAATGGATATGAAATCTAGATATCAAATATATCTACATACACTCCATGTCCAACCAAAGGATTCAAGTTTGCTGATCATATCAGGAAGGACAAGACAGAGTGGAGTAGATGACGTCTAAGTGGCCATAAAAACTCCTCTCTGAAAGAAATGTTGTAAATGCTGTTTCTTGGGCACTGCCATATCCTTGACAATCGCAGGAGACAACCTGCCTAAGGGACAATACTATTATCAGCTGACAGGAAGTTAGGACAACAGGATTGGCTCACCCACTCTTCAAGGGACGTGGAATAATGATTCAACCAGTGCCTGGGGCGAACCACAGACAATGTGACCTGTCCAGCAAGGTCGTTGACCCTTGGGACAAGAATGACACCTACTGGAAGAAGTGACCTCTACAATGATTTCTGTAGACTGTATAAGAACTGGGCTGATAGGACAGCTCTTGGAGGTATTCCACGGATGGGCAGTGTGTGTGTGTGACTGGTATATAAAATGGCCAACAAGGCTAGTTAGGTCTCTTCCCAACATCCTTCCTGCCTATCCTCTCCTCTTTCCTTGTCAAGATTTTTCTATTATGGGTACTATAGTCAATACTCACTCACCGACAGTGTGGCGTGGGGGTCACTGTAATGAATCGTATTTATTTCCTCTAGCAGTTTATTCATTTGAGGCACGTCTCCTCTCTATCACGGTGGAAAAATTGAATAAATCATGCACCACAGATCAGTCCTCCGCCACGCACCACCAAAAAATATATTTCTGCTGCCACCACCTTCCTCAATATAATCAAGAAGGAAATCAGTAGGGAAAGGGCTCTGATCCATAAATTCACTTAAAAAACGATTACAGGGTTACCTCATGCTCTCAGCAGCTACAGGGTTAAAAACACTTTTCAAGGTTATTTCAGCAAAACAGAATTATTTCGTATATACTTGAGTATAAAGACGACCCGAATTATAAGGCCCTAGGCAGACCGCTTCGTTTTGCCACAAAAAACTGGAGTAATATAATGAATGAGTGTATAAGCCTGGGGGGAAAACTGCCAGCAGGCTAATGGTTAAACTTCAAAAATAAAAGATGGATATATAAAATTACGATAGGAGTTTAATGTCCCCAGTGGGCAGTATAGGCAGTTTCTATATCATTCGATAGGCTGGTATATGTCCCCTCATAGGCTGGTATGGCCAGACATCTGTCCCCCCCATGTGCAGGTATAGGCAATTATAGGCAGGCATATGTCCCCTCATAGGCAGGTATAGGCAGAAATATGTCCCCCCCCCCATAGGCAGTTATAGGTGATTAAAAGCAGGTATAGGCTATTATAGGCAGGTATATGTTCCCTCGTAAGCAGGTATAGGCTATAATAGACAGGAATATGTTCCCCATAGGCAGGTATAAGCAATTATAGGCCCGTATATGCAATTATAGGCAGGTATATGCAGTTATAGGCAGTTATAGGTAGGGAGAGGCAGGGCTTGTTAAAAAAAAAGTAATCAACTTCCCCCGCCGTGGCAGGAAGACATCTTCAAGGCGTAGCAATGGAGCTTTTACCCACGATCTGTTTATTCTGGACACAGGAGTGTCTATATATCAGGCCGCTCAGGCAGCGTGATGGACACTGACACGCCGGCCCTGTGTCCGGACACTCCGAAAGGCCACAAGTTGACTGCCCGGCCTTTCAGGAGTTCTGTTGCGGAGAAGGGAGCGCCCTCGCTCTATGCTCACGTAATAGATTGTTCAGCTGTATGCATTTCGGGAGCCGCATACAGCCAAAAGTGATCCACGCCGCTGCTCGGGCCATGGCAGGTGCCTGACGCCGACTGGGTGACTGGAAAGTCAGTTGTATGCGCTCCTAGGAGTTGCATACAGCTGCGAAGATTGCTGACAGCACCTGGACGCTGTCGACTAACTCAGGGTTCAGCTGTATGCAACTCCCTGAGGAGTCGTATACAGCTGAATGTACCTCCCTACGGCGCCCGGGAACATCGCAGCGCCTGGCTCGACAGTGACTGAGTATACAGCCGAGGATGGCTTTTCAGCTAATTTTTTGAGTTAAAAAATTCGGTTTTATACTAGAGTATTCTACGATACATTTTAATATTTAATAGGAAAAACGTACAGAGGCTTACCATAAAAAATACAAAAAAATGAATCCGAACCTACTGGTAAAAAAACATTATGAAATCAAATGGGAGAAACGAAAGTACTTAACTTACAATGGGTCGGCTTTCAGTATCAGTGGGGCACGGAGGAAGAAATGGAACACAGCGCAATAAGATATTGAAGCACCCAAACGCATGTACAAAAAATATTGAACCTGTCTTAAAGACCCCACTCAGCATCTCAAGGGTTTCCAACCTTCCATCAGCTAATTATGATAATTAGGTTCAGTACTGACTGGCTGGGGATATGATGATAGGGGTAGAGCACCTTCATTTAATGAGGATGTTGCTCACATTTACCCACTAGATGGCATTCACGGGATATTCTTCTGTTTGGTGTCAGGTCTATTGAACTATGACCGTTCCTCATGACCAGTGTCTTATGGCTATAGGAACAGGGTCCACAGGCAACATCTGCTGCCTTTTATTTGTTATATAACTTTTGGAGTCTGTATGTACTAAACAGCCTGTAATTTGCTGCTTTAGCTAGATTTACAGAACTGGGTTATGTAAACAAGGGAATATAAAGGAATTGCTTTAATTGGCCAGGGCTACAACAATTCCATTTGCAAAGGGGGGGTGGGGGGTGTGGTCTTAAAAGGTTCACAGATAATTATAGTAGGACAGGATTAACACACTGTGCCAGGATATATTCTTACATAACATACGTTCTATGGGACAGCTACAAAACAGATCCTTCTGATAATATCATAGCTGTCCTGCCCATTTTCCTCCACATATATTATCCTTTGTAATAACCCTTTAAAGGACCAGTTGTTCTTGTTCAGGTTTATTAAGGGCACCAAACCCGCGCAGATTCTACCCTGGCGGGTCAGTGCAGATGTTCATCACAGCAAGTGAAACCCAAAATAAAACCTGATCCTAGGACTAATGTACGGCAGGGCAACATAGAACGCCTTGGAGAGTAAGTACCTCCAACTGGCCCCACATAGGTATAACACAGGATCCCTGAAGAAACCTCTGAATTCCATTACTACTCCACCTGGGGTCAATCTTCTGGGATCTCCTCCTTCATTGTCAACTCATCTTCGGCTATCGCTCCTCAGATCTTCTATTCTTCAGCCTCCACTTTAGTATCAGTCAGATCATTCACCTGATGTGAAAATATGGACAATTCAGTACAGCAGACAGATCATCATCAGTGACCCCCAAATATATATGAGCCATCTGTGACTGCAGGAAAGTCCACACCTGTATACAGATTGTGGTATAGGGACTCATCTACTGAGAGATTCCTTGGGAGTCCATCTCTTATGCTTCATCCTCAGCCTTATATCAAATCAAGGATTTTTCCCCTAAGAGACTAAAACCAGTGAAATAAGAGCAGGTTGTTCCATTCTGGGTCCATATTTAGTGGTGACTTCAGATCCCTCTACCTGATGATTCTCTGGGACATTTCCCTCTGGGAACAGTCTGGGGAATACTGAGGATGGGGACATTCTCTCTGCTGGATTTGCTCCTATCTGGATCCATTCGCTGTAGGGAAACTCAGTGACAGATACATGAGCGGCGGTTACTCACATGACGGATTCATGAGATGCGGGATATATATGTCTTTGAATATCATACATGTTCTCATCAACTTCTAATAACTACGTGAAGATGAAAGGAAGACAACACTGAGAATGAGTTAGCTGGGTGGACCGTAACTCCCTACTGTCTTTATATCCTCTCACCTTGTGATGTCTGCGGCCGGTGATCTCCATCTTGACCTCCTGGTAGAGACCCTTGTCCTTCCCTTTGTACTCCCCTCCTACATGGAGACATAAGATCAGCGACATCCTGACACCTTTATTGTGAACCTGACAACACGTAGGAGAATATCAGGTCATCTCAGACCATCATCCCCTGTGTTATGTATAATGTCCCAGCATACCCTCACCTCTCATCTTCACCTAGACCCATCTTCCATGTGTTTATGTATAATGTCCAGCATTCCCCTCTGCTCCCATCATCCAGAACCCATAATCCCTGTGTTATGTAGATGTCCCAGCACTTCCCTCACCTCTCATCTTCAACCTAGACCCATGCATCACCTGTGTTATGTTATATTTACCAGCATACCCTCATCTCCTCATCTTCACCTAGACCTATCTTCCCCTGCTTGTTATGTATATGTGTCCAGCATTCCCCTCTGCTCCATCATACAGGACCATATCGCCCTGGGTTATGTATTAGAATGTCCGCCGCATTACCCTCATATCACTCTCATCCAGACCCCATCATCCCCTCGGTGGCTTATGTATAATATCCCAGCATATCCCCTCACCCTCCTATCATCATTCCAGGACCCATCATCCCTTGTGTTATGTATAATGGCCCCAGACATTTCCCTCACCTCCCATCATCATTCCAGACCCATACCCCCTGTGCTATGCTAGTATTATCCCAAGCATTCCTCTCACTCTCAGTCTAGCAAGCTCAGTGATACTGGTGGTAGAGTGTCTAGGATCTTCTGTTATCAGGGAATGAGTGGAGGCTCGGGGCTCTGCGTGCTGCTCATTCCTCCTGACACCACGGGGGCCACACACTCAACCAGATGACATCTTTTCGACTACTGTGTAATAACTGTGTATGGGGAGACGCTGATCACTACATAAGCTTTCTAAGAACCACCTCCTTTCCCATCATTAAACTGTTACTGATTGAGTAGACGAGCGAGGAGTCATGTGAGGACTGCTCACCTCTTCCAGTTACCAAGTAGATGACTCTCCAGAGGTGAGCGTTATAATATCCAGGGAGGCCCTGGGTCTCCGTCTTGGTCCATCCTTGGGGGTCATTGTTGAAAAAGGGGACATTGTCTTCAGCGTGTGAGAGTTCTGGGACCTGAGGAACTGAAGAAGACCAGGAGGACTGAGGAGCAACAATGCACTCTATATACCCCTCTATTCGTAGATATACGAAAAAAAATAATAGACACTGCAAATTTTCAGTTTCTCTGATTTTTATCTTCAATGGTATGTTTTTGAGAAAAATGTACATTGTTCTGTTATTATATAAACTACTGAGGTCTCCCAAATTCAAAGCAAAAAATGTTGTATTTATTTGCAGTAAATGAAAAATCTTCAAAATAATAAAAAAGCAGCAGAGCAGTCAGACCTCAAATAATGCAAAGAAAACAAAATAATTATTTAGAAACAATAAGGTTATGTTTACACACGCTTATTTGAGGGGTGGTAGATTGACGCCCCGCAATTACGCCGTGTGCTCGGGGGCGGGAGAAGGGGGCCGGCATCTCGCTGGCCCATAGACATTCATTATTCTCGGCGCGTATTCCCCGTGAATAATTGACATGTCACTTCTCTCCCTGCTCGGCGTATTCGCCGAGCAGGGAGAGGGGTGTGGAGATCGTTAAATCCATAGTCTTCTCTAGAGAACTGTTAGGTTACGTAATGACTGGGAGGATTCCGGCGCGTAATTTATGGATGAAATACGTCCCATTTTAAGCCGTGTGAACATAGTCTAAGACTAATGGTTTAAGTCAGGAAGAGTCAGAAATCAACATTTGGTGGAATAACCAGCTTTTATGCGTCTTGGCTGTTTTCCACCAGTCTCTCACACTGTTTGTGGGTGACCTTGTGCTACTCCTGGCACAGATATGTTAGCAAATTGGGCACAATTTGTCCATTGTCGCTTAGGGGTCTACTCAGGTTTGTTGTGATTTAGACATTGATGGCCGTGAGTTATTCAGAGAGCACCAAATTTACATTGTTATACAAGCTGTACACTGCATCAATGGCCGAGGAGAGAGAAGGGAGAAGAGAAGAGGCCACTGCGCGCCCGGTTACTTCTACATCTCCTCCTCCTCTATTGTTACAACCCTAACCGGTCTATCCACAGCACTGTTACCTCTACATCTCTCCCTCTCTCTGTCTACTCCACCCTACATCAAGTCTTCACCACGCAGTTGCTGCACCCCCCTACATCTCCTCCTCTATCTTGGTCTATACGCGATACCCGGTTATCTTCACAGCGCTGACACCCTAATCTCCTACCCTATCTCTGTCTGCCACCTAACCGGTCTCGCACCGCGCTGCACTCCTACATCTCGCTGCCCTTCTCTGTCTTCCACCCTTCCGGTCTTCTACAATGCTGCACCCCCTACTCCTCTCCTCCACTCGCATCTCGGTCTACCACCCTACCTGGTTTTCCACAGCGCTGCCAACCCCTACTCATTCTTCCTATCTCTGTTCTACCACTCCTTCCAGGTCTCTCCACAGTTTGCTTGCACCCCTCCTCCCCACCATGGTCCAATCATCTCTGTACCAACGCCCTAGCACGGTTCTCTCTCCACAGTTGCTGCACCCCTATATCTCCTCCATCATCTCTGCCTACCACATACCTGCGTCTCTCCACAGCGACTGCACCACCTACATCTCCTATCTCATCTCTTGTCTACACCCTACCCGGTCTCTCCACAGCGCTTCAACCATACATCTCTCCTCATCTCTATTCTACCCACCCTACTGGGGTCTGTCCACAGTTGCTGCACCTCTCACTCTCTGGTCTACCACCCTACTGGTGTCTCTCACAGTTTCTGCACTCCTCTACATCTTCTCCTTTCTCTGTTATCACCCTACCTGGTATGTCCAACAGTGCTGCACCCCTACAATCTCTCCTTTCATCTAGCGTCTAACCACGCCTACCTGGTCTTCTCCCAACAGCCACTGCATCCCCCTAAATTTCCTCCCTCATCTCTGTCTACCACCCTAGCCGGTCTCTCCACAGCATTGCACCCCCCTAATCTCTGTCTACCCCTCTACTCAGTCTCTCCACAGTGCTGCACCCCCTACTTCTCCTCCCTCATCTCTGTCTACCACCCTACCTGGTCTCTCCACAGTGCTGCACCCACTACATCTCCTGCCTCATCTCTGTCTACCACTCTACTCCAGTTTAAAGAGGTAAACATCCAGCTCACCATATGATGCAGATCAGCACGGACGCTGCTGGCAAGGCAGAAAATCCAATATATGTAGAGAGGAATGTACAGCTGAGATTAAATGCAGGGAAAGGGACTGGAAATTGCAGTGTATCATCTGTTCAACATGAAATTTTTGCTCCTTCAATGTCATGTCAAACTGTTAGTTTTTCAGAACAATGTGCCATTTCTAATTTACAATCTTTGAGGTGTGAAAATTTATCCGAAAATGCTGAAAACACTTCTATATCTGGATTTACAATTAAAAACAAGTATTTTTATCCTATACAGTCGCATACCGCTTCCTTGGAACTTTTCCAGGAAATGGTAGAGCGAGCTTTAATACAATTATCTCAATCGAAACAGCATTTTACGGATAATCTCAACCAACAGGAGAAAAAAGCTATACAGCAATTAGAGAACATGTATGATGTTGTATTTCGTGAGGCAGATAAGGGGTATAGTGGTCTTAGATCGAGATGTATATAAAATGGGTAGTTCCACTTACAAAATACTCAGCACAGATCCCACTTCATTTTTCAAACCTGTCCTTACCAAAGTGATTACAAAAGGGTTTTAATTCAGGTTTTTTGCCCAAAAAAAAACAGTTAATCAATGACCCCTTTGCCTCTCCTATTATGGCCATATTCCACTCTTTTCCCAAGATACACAAACCTGGTTTTCCCCTCCATTACGTCCTATTGTTGCCGGTATTGGTTCTCTTAATGAGAACCTATCAGGGTGGCTTGATAGTTTTCTACAACCATTAGTTCAATCCATACCAGGTTTCCTTAAGGACTCCCCTGATGTTCTTAGGGCATTTGACAACTTTACTTGGGAATCCAATTTTTCATGGATTACATGTCACATCTCTGTACACAGTTATACCACATGATGGAGCTACTCAAGCTCTTATATGTTTTCTGAACATGTACAGTGACTATCGGGAGAATTTCAAAAATTTTTTGCTAGACACTTTATTATACCTCCTAAAACACAATTTCAATTTGCTAAAGCATTTTATCTTCAAGTCACTGGAGCTCCAATGGGGGTGAAATTTTCATCCTCCATTGCCAGTATTTACATGGCCTGGTGGGAAAATTTTTGCTTGTTTAGTGATTCGAATCCCTTTTTCTGCCGATGTGTCTTGGGAAAGGTCGCTACATAGATGACCTCCTCAAATTTTCTGGAGGGGGGATTTGGCGCCCAAACCAGACATGTCGGAGTATTTTAATAACAAATTCTATGGCTTTGAGAATTTGTTTTCAATCATCATTCATGCAATATAGATTTTTAGATCTATCTTTGTCTTCAATTTCAATAAGGTCCTTGTCTCTACTTAAGAAAAAAGCAAAAGCAGGTAATACAATCCTGCACGCACAGTCATGTCACTCCAGACACACCATTAAAAATATTCCAAAAGGCAGAAAGTTTTTGGGGGGAGACAAAAAATTGCTCTAGTTTGAATGATTTTCTAAAAGAGAGCACTCTATTGGGAAAGAAGACTAAAAAGTAGAAAATATCCTGGCTAAAAAATGCTAAAAATGTGGCACAACATACACGTGAACAGCTAATTTATAAACAAAATACAAATAAATACAGTGCCCTTTCTAATAGCAACAAAAAATCCCCATTCATTTTTTCAACAACTTATAGTATGGAATTCAATAAGATCTCTGACATTATTAGGAAATTCCTACCTATACTTTCATCTGGTCGCCTTCTTTCCAATTGTTTTACTGATGGTTTCAAATGTGTTGCCAGGTGAGCCCCCACTCTCAGACAACGTCTATCACCAAGTCTTTTCCATAGTACTAACAGCACTCCTACGTGGTTACAATATACTGGATGTTTCAAGTGCGGACACAGACATTGCACCTGTTGTGGTTTACTATAAGTCTCACCTTCTTTTGCGTCATTTCGGATGGACACCAGGTACACAATAAAACAGTGTATCAATTGTAATACTCAGTGTGTTTTTGTACCCGGTTTTCCCCCGCAAGCAGTGGGGTGTACACCTGCAACTTTAAAAAACGCATCCGGGGACATATATCAATGCCAGAAAATCACACAGGGTGCTCAGCCCGTCTCGGCACTGTAAATTTCACAAAATGCAGCAAAACAAAAAAATTTTGGGAATTCAAAGGGATCGGGAGAGTTAAAAATTTCCTGAGAGAGGGGGAGACCGCAGTCGTAAGTTACTAAACAGGGAAACATACTGGATTTTCACGTTACAAGCTAGATTCCCACAGGGTCTCAACAACAGACAGGATGTTATCTAACTATACTGATTATCTTTTCATATAAAATTTTGTTTGTTTTTTAAATTGTATTCATTTTTGCATTCTTCATACGTCATACAAAGCATTTTCACACACCTTGATTTTGTTTTTACACGTGTTTGGGTTTTAAATTTAAATTACGTCACTATAAAGCTGTGCTCACGTTTTTTGTTTTAAAATGCTATTATAAGGGGGCCAGTACATTTTTTTTGCCCGAAATGCATTAAGAAACTTTTAAATCTCTTGGGTTTAAATTTTTAAAAACCCCAAAAAAATTTTTCCCCCTTTCCCAACCACCCCTACCCGGCTTTTCCACAGGCTGCACCCCCTACATCTTTCCCCCCTCATCTCTGTCTACCCCCCAAACCCCCCCTCCCAAAGCGCTGCACCCCCCCCATCTCTCCCCACCCACCCCCCACCCGGCCCCCTCCAAAAGCGCTGACCCCCTACATCTTTTTTCCCTCCCCTCTCTTGGGCTACCACCCTACCCGGGGTTTTCCAAAAACGCTGCACCCCCTACATCTTCCCCCCTCATTTTCTTGGGCAAAAACCCTAAAGAAAAAAAAAAAACTGGAAAAATTTAAAAAAAAAAATTTTTAAAAAAAAAAAAAAAACCGTCTCTCCACAGCCTGCACCCCCTCATCTTCCCCCCTCATTTTTCTACCACCCTATTCCCGGGCTCTCCACAGGCTGCACCCCCTACATCTCCTCCCCCATCTCTGTCTACCCCCCACCGGGCTCCCACCGACACAAACCCCTACATCTCCTCCCTCATTTTTCTAACCCCCCCAAACCCCCTCCCCCACAGGCCCGCACCCCCCACATCCCCCCCTCATCTCTGTCCCAACCCCCCCTACCGGGCCTCCACATGCTGCACCCCCTCATCCCTTTCCCCCATTTCTGCCCACCACCCTAAACCCCGGCCTCTCCACACGCTGCACCCCCTACAATTTTTTTCTGTCTACCACCCTACCCTCTCCCCCACAGGGGCTGCACCCCTTTCATCTTCCCCCCTCCTCTCGTTTACCACCCTACCCCCTCTCTCCCAGGGGCCCCCGCACTCCTTATCTCTGCCCACCCCCCTAAAAAGGGCTCTCCAAAACCCCTGCAAACCCCCTACATCTTCCCCCCTCATTTCTGTCTACCACCCTACCCGGCCTCCACAGTGCTGTACCCCTTTCATCTCCTTTCCCCCATCTCTGTAAACCCCCCAATCCAGTCTCTCCACAGAGCTGCCCCCCCCACACTCATCCCCTTTTACCAAACCCCACCCGGGCCCCTCCACAGGCTGCAACCCCCCACCCTCCCCCCCCCCCCCCCCCCCCCCCCCCCCCCAACCCCCCTCATCTCTGTTTCCACCCAAAACCCGGGCTCTCCCCAGCGCTGCACCCCCCTAAAAATCCCTCCCCCATCCTTGGTTTCCACCCCCCCCGGTTGGGCCAAGGGTCACCCCCTACAACTCCTCCCCCATTTTCTGCTACCACCCTCCGGGGCTCCTCCCAGGCCCGCACCCCCCCATCCCTCCCCCAACTCTTTTCTACCACCCTCCCGTCTCTCCCCAGGCTGCACCCCCCACATCTCCTCCCTCATTTCTTTTACCACCCTACCCGGGCCCCTCCACAGGGCTCACCCCCCCTTCCCCCCTTCTGCCCACCACCCAACCCCCGGGCTCTCCCAGGCTGACCCCCTACATCTCCTTCCCCCTTTTCTACAACCCTACCCCGGTTTTCTCCCAGGCCCGTACCCCCTACATCTCCTCCCTCATCTCTGTACCACCCAATCCAGTCTCTCCACAGAGCTGCACCCCCTACATCTCATCCCTGTCTACACCCCCCCGGTCTCCCACAGGCTGACCCCCTCCCTCTCCTCCCCATCTCTACCACCCCCAACCATTTTCCCTCCACAGCGCTGCACCCTCTAATCTCCTCCCTATCCCCTGTTTCCACCCTACCCGGGCTCTTTCCACAGCGGGTGGGACCCCCTATATCTCCTCCCCCATCCTGTCACCACCCTACCCGGTCCCCACAGGGTGCCCCCCAATCCCTCCCTCATCTCGTCTACCACCCCACCCGGGCCCTCCAAAGGCTGCACCCCCTAATCCCCCTCCCCCATCCTCTGTCCCACCACCCCCCCCGGGCTTTTTTTCCCCAGGCTGCAAACCCCCCAATCTCCCCCCTCATTTCGTCTACCCACCCTCCCCTTCCCCACAGCGCGCACCCCCTAATTTTTCTTTTGCTAAACCCCCCTACCGGGCTCTCCAAAAGCCCTGCACCCCCCAAAATCTCCTCCCTCATCTCTGTTACCCCCCAACCCCCCCTTTTCCCACAGGCTGCACCCCCCACTTTTCCTCCCCCATCTCTGTCCCACCACCCCCCTACCGGTCTCTCCAAAGGCTGCACCCCCTCATCCCTCCCTCCCTCCTGCCCACCACCCTTCCCCTTTCACAGGCTGCAAACCCCTACACTCCCCCATTTCCCGCTACCCCCCCTTTCCCCCGGCCCCTCCACAGTGCTTTTACCCCCCCATCTCCTCCCTCAAACTCTGTTTCCACCCAACCATCCCCTCCCAGGCTGCACCCCCCTCCTCCCCCATCCCTGCTACCACCCTACCCGGTCTCTCCCCCAGGCCCGACCCCCTACATCTCCTCCCTCATCCTTTCCCCCCCAAAACCCCGGGCCTCCACAGCCCTGCACCCCCTAATCTCCTCCCTCATCTCTTTTCCACCCTACCCGGTCTCTCCACAAGGGCTTTAAACCCCTAATCTCCTCCCCCATTTTTCTACCACCCCCACCCCCTCCTCCCCCACCTGGGACCCTCTAATCTCCTCCCCATCCCCTGTTTACCCCCCCTACCCGGGGCCCCCCGGCCCGCCCCCATATCTTAGAACCCCCCGTTTTCTCCCCATCGACCCCTCATCCCCCCCCTTATTTTTCCACCCTTTCCCTTCTCTTAAAAAGCGCCCCCCTTTTATTTTTCCCCCCTCTTTTTCCCCCAAAGGGCTTACAGGCCCCACCCTTTTTATTCCCCTCCCTTTCTGTTTCCCCCCACCCTCCTTTCCCCCCCTGCACCCCTTTCCCTCACCTCTTTCTGTTAAATTACGGTCCGGGGGGGCACCCACCCTTTTTATTAACCCCCCCCATTTTGTAACCCCCTTCCCGGCCCTTTTAACCTGACCCCTTTCTCCTCCCCCCCCCCTTTTCTCCCCAAAGAGGCCCCTTAAGGGCCCCCCCAAAATCCTTCCCCCATTTTGTTTTTCCAACCCCCCCCGGGATTAACCTTTTTCTTTTCCCCTTATTCTTCCCCCCACCCCCCAAGGGGACCCCCGCCCCGGAAAAATTTTCCCTTAAAAATTCGTTAAATTTTGTGGGGGAAACCCCACCCCCTTTCTCCTCCCCCAAAGGTTAAACCCGGGGTAAAGCCTGTTAAATCCCTTCCCCTTTTTTAAAGGGCCTAACCTGACCCCCCTCCTACCCCCCTCTGTTTTTTCCCCCCAACCCTTTAAGCGCCACCCCCAATTTTCCCCTCTCTGGTTTAAACCGGGGACTCCCGGGCTGCCCCCAATAAAAATCCTAACTTGTTAACCCTCCCGGCATCCCCGGGGGGCTGCGCAGACCTTTTTATCTTCCCCCCGAAACCCTTCTTAAAAACCCTGCACCCCAAACCCTCCTCCCTCCTCTTTCTAATACCCCCCAAAAAAATGAAATTTTAAAACCCCCCTAACCTTCAGCACCCTTCACCCCGGGAATTTTTAAAAACCCGCCAACCCCCTAAAAACCCCCCCTCATTTTTTCCACCCCCCCCCTCCCCCCCCTACATCTTACCCCCCCCCTCCTGTTTTCCCCCCTACCCCCCCCCTTTCCCCAAACCTCCCCCCCTAATCTCCCCCCTTATCTCCTTTACCCCCTCCCCCTTAAAAAACCCCCTGAACCCCCCATAATTTTCCCCCGCTAAACTCCCGTTTCCCCCTCCCAAACTCCTCCAAACCTTCCCCCCTAATCCCCCCCCTAAACTCCCGAACCCCCCCCCTCCTGTTCTCCTCCAAACCCCGCCCCCATACTCCCAAATAGAATGAAGCTCAGGTGGTCAGGGCCCGTCGCACCTCGTGTCTCATCTGTAAGCACTTCCTCTGTATTAGTTTGTCTTTTCTTCCCTGGAAATTCTCCTCCTCTACATTGTACAGCGCTGCGGAATATGTTGGCGCTATATAAATACAGAATTATTATGATGTGCAAATAGCATACCTGTTCTACTACAGGGAGGGTTGTACCAGGGGGTAAAGGACCTTGGTGACATCACACTGGTCACAATATCCTGATAGGAAGTGGCCAATAGATTCCAGACATCCTCACTCCTGATCACAGTGACTGTACATCATGAAGGTCCTGTATAAGTGTCCCCTCATCCCCTCCCTGTAGAAGCAGTGACTCCCAGGACTGCGCTGTACATGTCACAAACTTGTGGGAGGCCGCGGCCGCAGTCACTGGGCGGACTGCTGTCAGAGCGCTCATCGGTGCACCAGAGGAACAATTCAGAATAAAAGTCCCTGCACTGATCACACCTCGTCACCTCGCTCGTATACAAGTACAAGAAGATTGAAATAAAACCAAACCCTGGAACCAAACAGCTACAAAGATCTTCACAGGTATAACAACTGCATCTCCTGATACCTCCCTCATGTAATCTCCATCCTTTACCTGACCCCCATACATCTCTACTCCATCTCCTGATACCTCCCTCATGTAATCTCCATCCATACCCCCCCCATACATCTCTACCCTAATCTCCGGATACCTCCCCTCATGTAAACTCCATCCATAACCTGTCCTCCCATACATCTCTGCCCCTAATCTCCTGATACCATCCCCTCATCTAATCTCCATCCATAACCTCCCCATACATCTCTACCCTTAAATCTCCTGATACATCCCCTCATGAAATCTCCATCCCTAACCTGTCCCCCATACATCTCTACCCAAATCTCCTGATACCTTCCTCATGTAATCTCTATCCATACCTCCCCCCATACAATCTCTGCCCTAATCTCCTTGATACCTCCCTCATGTAATCTCATTCCATAACCTGCCCCCCCTACATCTCTACCCTAATCTCTGAACTCCCTCATGTAATCTCCATCCATATCCGTTCCCTCCATACATGCTCTGCCCTAATCTCCTGATACCTCCCCTCATTAATCTCCTCCATAACCTTTCCCCATACATCCTACCCCAATTTTCCTGATACCTCCCCTCTGTAATCTCCATCCCTAACCTGTCCCCGCCATACATCCTCAAAATCTCTACCCCTACCTCTCCTGATACCTTCCTCATGTAATCTCTATGCATAACCTCCCCCCATACCTCTCTGCCTAATCTCCTGATCCCTCCCTCCACGTAATATCTCCATTCCATAAACCTCCCCCATACATCTCTACCCTAATCTCCGAAACCTCCCTCAAGTAATCTCCATCCATAACCTCCCGCCTCTCATACATCTCTACCCTATCTCCTGATACCTCCCCTCAAGTAATCTCCATCCAATCCTCCCCCCAACATCTTCTAATCTCTACCCTCTTTTCCTGATACCTCCCTCATGTAATCTCCATCCATAACCGCCCCCCATACATCTCTACCCTAATCTCCTAAACCTCCCCCAAGTAATCTCCCATCCATAACCGCCCCCCCCATAAATCTCTACCCTATTCTCCTGATACCTCTTCTCATGTAATCTACATCCATAACCTGCCCCCCATACATCACTACCCTAATCTCCTGATACCTCCCTCCTGTAATCTCCATCCTAACCTCCCCCCAATACATCACTAACCGCTAATCTCCTGATACCCCCCTCATGTAATCTCCATCTATAACCTACCCCTATACATCTCTACCCTAATCTCCTGATACCTCCCCTCATGTAATATCATCCATATCCTGTCCCCCCATACATCTCTACCCTGATCTCCTGATACCTCCCTCATGTAATCTCCATCCATAACCTCCCCCCATACCTCTCACCTAATCTCCTGATACCCCCTATGGTAATCTCCATACCGTAACCTCTCACCCCCATCACATCTCCCCTAATCTCCTTGATACCTCCCCCATGTAATCGCCCATCATAAACCTCCCCCCCACATATCATCCCTCATACCCTAATCTCCTGAACCACCCTCATGTAATCTCCATCATAACCTGCCCCCCATACATCTCTACCCAATCTCCTGATACCTCCCTCATTGTAAACCCATCCATAACCTCCCCCCCCCATACATCTCTACCCTAATCTCCTGATACCACCCTCATGTAATCTCCATCCAAAACCTCCCCCCATACATCTCGACCCTAATCTCCCGAATACCTCCCTCATGTAATCTCCATCCATAATCTGCCCCCATAGAACTACATCCTACCATAATCTCCTGATACCTCCCAACATGTAATCACCAACCATAACCTTGCCCCCCCCATACATCTCTACCCGAATCTCCTGATACCCCCCTCATGTAATCTCCATCCATAACCTGACCCCATACATCCTACCCTACATCTCATGATACCTCTCCTCACGTAATCTCTCATCCATAACTTTGTCCCCCACCCATACATCTCTAACCTAATCTACCTGAAACCCTCCCTCATGTAATCTCCATCCATAACCTCACCCCCCATACATCTCTACCCTAATCTCCTGATACCTCCCAAATGTAATCTCCATCCCGTAAACTCTCCCCCTATACATCTCTATAATACCCCAAATCCCCTGATACCTCCCCCATGTAATCTCCAACCATAACCCCCCCCCCCCATACATCTCTACCCTAATCTCCTGATACCTCCCTCATGTAATTCCCATCCATAACCTCCCCCCATACATCTCTACCCTAATCTCCTGATACCTCCCTCATGTAATCTCCATCCATAACCTGCCCCCCCCATACATCTCTACCCTAATCTCCTGATATCACCTCCCCTCATGTAATCCTACCATCCATAACCGCCCCATACATCTCCTACCCTAGCACTCCTGATACCTCCCCTCATTAATCTCCATCCCTAAACGGCCCCCCCCCCATACATCTCTACCCTAATCTCCTGAGACCTCCCTCATGTAATCTCCATCCATAACCTGCCCCACATACATCTGTATCCTAATCTCCTGATAACTCCCCTCATGTATCTCCATCCATAACCTGCCCCATACATCTCTACCCTAAACTCCAGATACCATCTCCTCACGTAATCTTCCATCCATACCTGCCCCCATAACCTCCTACCCCTAATCTCCTGATACCTCCCTCATGTAGTCCTCTCCATCCATAACCTGCACCCCATAACAACTCTACACTAATCTCCTGATAACATCCCCTCATGTAATCTCCATCCTTAACCTCCCCCCATACATCTCCACCCTAATCTCCTGATACCTCCCCTCATTTAATCACCATCCATAACCAGCCCCCATACATCTCTACCCTAATCACTGATACCTTCCCCTCATCGTAATCCCATCCATAACCACCCCCCCTACATCTCTCCCCTAATCTCCTGATACCTCGCTTCATGTAATCTCCATCCATAACCTCCCCCCCCCCATCACATCTCTATCCTAACTCCTGATCCTCCTTCAATGTAATCTCATTCATAAACCTCTCCCCCATACATCTCTAACCCTAAATCTCCTGGATACCTCCCCTCATTAATCTCCATTCATAACCCGCTCCCCAACATCTCTACCCAATCCTCCTGATACCTCCCTCATGTAAATCTCCATCCGCATAAACCTCTCCCCCATACATCTCCACCCTAATCCCCCTATACCTCCCTCATGTAATCTCCATCTATAACCTCCCCCCCCCCATACATCTCTACCCTAATCTCCTGATACCTCCCCTCCTGTAATCTCCATTCATAACCCTTCTCCCCCCCCTACATCCCCATACATCTCTACCCTAATCTCCTGATACCTCCCTCATGTAATCTCCATCCATAACCTTCTCCCCCCATACATCTCTACCCTAATCCCCTGATACCTCCCTCATGTAATCTCCCTATAACCTCCCCCCCCATACATCTCTACCCTAATCTCCTGATACCTCTCCTCATGTAATCTCCATCTATAACCCCCCATACATCTCTACCCTATCTCCTATACCTCCCTCATGTAATACCTCCAGCCATAACCTGGTCCGCCCATAGACATCTCTAACCTAATCTCCTGATACCTCCCTCAGGAATCTCCATCCATAACCTCCCCCCCATTAGCATCACTACCCTAATCCCCTTGATACCTCCCTCATTAATCTCCACCATAACCCCCCCGAATACAACTCTACCCTAATCTCCGATACCTCCCCTCATGTAATCTCCATCCATAACCAGTCCTCCCATACATATCTACCCTAATTTCCTGAATACTTCCCGCTCATGTAATCTCCATCCATAACCCCCCCCCCCCATACATCTCTACCCTAATCTCCTGATACCACCCCTCATGTAATCTCTATCCATAACCTGGCCCCCCATACATCTCAACCCTAATCTCCTGATAACTCCCCACATGTAATCTCCATCCATACTCCCCCCCCATAACATCTCTACCCTAATCTCCGATCCTCCCTCATTAATCTCCATCCATAACCTGTCCGGCCCCCATACATTCTCAACAATCTTCTGATACCGTCCCTCATGTAACTCCATCCATAACCTGCCCCCCATACATCTCTTAACCCTAATCTCCCTTATACCTCCCCTCATGTTACTCTTCCATCCATAACCCCCCCAACAACTCTAACCCTAATCCCCTGATTACCCACCTCATGTAATCTCCATCCATAACCTTCCGCCCATACAACTCTAACCTAATCTCCTGATACCTCTCTCTCATGTAATCTCTTCATCAACCTGCCCCCCCATACATCACTACCTAATCTCCTGATGCCTCCCTCATGTAGTCTCCATCCATACCCCTCCCCCATACATCTCTAACCTACTCTCCTGATAACTCCCTCCATGGTAATCTCCATCCCTACCTCCCCCCCCAAACATCTTCTACCCTAATCTCCTGATCACCTCCCCTCATTAATCTCCATCATAACCCTCCCCATACATCTCTACCCTAATCTCCTGATACCTCCCACATGTAATCTCCAACCCAAAACCTCCCCCCATACATCTCTATCCTAATCTCCTGATACCTCCCTCATGTAATCTCCATCCAAAACCCACCCTCCCTATGCATCTCTACCCTATCTCCTGATACCTCCCTCATGCAAATCTCCCATCCATAACCTGTCCCCCCATACCTCTCTACCCTAATCTCCTGATACCTCCACTCATGTACTCTCCATCCATAATCCTGTCCCCTCCCCCCCCATACATCACTACCCCAATCTCCTGATACTCTCCCTCATCTAATCTCCATCCATAACCTCCCCCCCCATACATCTCTACCCTAATCTCCTGATACCTCCCTCATGTAATCTCCATCCATAACCTCCCCCCCCCATACATCTCTACCCTAATCTCCTGATACCTCCCTCATGTAATCTCCATCCATAACCTGTCCCCCCATACATCTCTACCCTAATCTCCTGATACCTCCACTCATGTAATCTCCATCCATAACCTGTCCCCCCATACATCTCTACCCTAATCTCTGACACCTCCCTCATTTAATCTCCTCCATAACCTGTCCCCCCCATATCTCTACCCTATCTCCAGATACCTCCCTCATGTAATCCCATCCATAAACCTGTCCCCCCATATATCTCTGCCTTAATCTCCTGATCCTACCTCATGTAATCTCCATCCATAACGCCCCCCCCATACATCTCTACCCTATCCTCCTGATACCTCCCTCATGTAATCACCATCCATAACCTGCCCCCCATACATCTCTACCCTAAACTCCTGATGGCTACCTCGTGTAATCTCCATCCATAGCCTCCCCCCATACATCTCTATCCTATCTCCTGATACCTCCCCTCATGTAATCTCCATCCATAACCTGCCCCCCCATACAACTCTACCCTAATCTCCTGAAACCTCACTCATGTAATCACCCATCCATACCTGACCCCCCCTTACATCTCAACCCTAATCTCCTGATACCTCCCCATGTAATCTCTAATCCATAACCTGTCCCCCCCATACATCTCTACCCTAATCTCCTGATACCTCCCCTCATGTAATCGCCATCCATAACCTCCCCCCCATACATCTCTCCCCTAATCTCCTGATACCTCCCCTCAGTATATCTCATCCTTAACCTCTCCTCCTACATCTCTACCCTAATCTCCTGATACCTCCCCTCATTAATCTCCATCCATAACCTCCCCCCGTACATCTCTAATCTAGCCTAATCTGATACCTCCCAACCATATAAATCTCCACCCTACCTGTCCCACCATACATCTCTACCCTAATCCCTGATTGCCTCCCCTCATTAACTCCATCCATAACCTCCCCCATATACATCTCACCCTACTCTCCTGAATACCTCCCCTCATTGTAAAGATCCCTCCCATAACCTCCCCCCAAACAACTTTACCCTAATCTCCTGATACCTCCCCTCATGTAATCTCCAGCCCAAACCTCCCCCCTACATCACTACCCTAATCTCCTGATAACCTGACCCCATGTAATCTCCATCCATAACCTCCCCCCCCATACATCCTCTACCTAATCTCCTGATACCTCCCCTCATTAATCTCCATCATAACCTCTCCCATATAATCTCTACCCTAATCTCCTGATACCTCCCCTCATGTAGTATCTCCATTCCATAAACCTTCCCCCGTACATCTCTACCCTAATCTTACCTCCCATCATGTAATCTCCTCCATACCTGCCCCCCATACATTGACCCTAATCTCCTATACTCTCTCATGTAATCTCCATCCATAACCTGTCCCCCGTTACATCTCTACCCAAATCGCCTGATACCTCCCTCATGTAATCTCCATCCCTAACCTGCCCCCCATACATCTCTGCCCTAATCTCCTGATACTTCCGCTCATGTAATCTCCATCCATAACCTGTCCCATCCAAACATCTCTGCCCTAACTTCCTGATACTTCCGCTCATGTAATCTCCATCCACAACCTGTCCCCCCCATATAATCCTACCCTAATATCCTGATACCTCCCTCATGTAATCTCCATCCATAACCCTGTCCCCCCATACATCTCTGCCCTAAATCCTGAACCTCCACTGCTTGTAATCTCCATCCATAACCTCCCCCCCCATCGCATATCTACCCTATCTCCTGCTATCTCCCCTCATGAAATCTCCATCCATAACCTGCCCCCATAACTCTCTGCCCTAATCTCATGATACCTCCCTCATGTAATCTCCATCCATATCCTGCCTCCCCCTCATACATCTCTACCCTAATCTCCTGATACCTCCCCTCATGCAATCTCCATCCATAACCTGTCACCATACTTCTCTACCCGAATCTTCTGATACCTCCCCGCATGTAAACTTCCATCCCAACCTGTCCCCCCAATACATCTCTACCCTAAATCTCCGTGATATCCTTCCTCATTAATCTCTACCATAACCTCCCCCCCATACATCTCTGCCCTAATCTCCTGATACCTCCCCTCAATGTAATCTCCATCCATAACCTGTCCCCCCCCCTACATCTCTAACCCTAATCTCCTGAGACTCCCCTCATGTAATCTCCATCCATACCCCCCCATACAACTCTACCCTAAACTCCTGATACCTCTCCTCTTCTACTCTCCATCAAGAACCTCCCCCCCCATACATCTCTACCCTAATCTCCTGATACCTCCGCTCATGTAATCTCCATCCAAAGCCTGTCCCCCCATACCTACATCCTCTACCACTAATACTCCTTACCTCCCCTCATTAATCTCCATCTATAACCTGTCCCCATACATCTGTAACCCATCTCCTATTCCTCCCCTTCATGTAATCTCCATCTATAACCTCCCCCCATACATCTCTACACTCATCTCCTGATACCTCCATCATGTATATCCATCCATAACCTCCCCCCACACATCTCTACCCTAATCTCCTGAAACCTACCCTCATTAAATCTCCATCCATAACCTGTCCCCTCTCATACATCTCTGATGAGGCTCAGCATTGAAGGAGCACAATATGAGATTTAGAGGAAGATGGAGACTTTTCAGCAGCCAGAATCATCTCTTTTTCTATTTCCACTAACCACATACTTTTCTTCTATCTTACCCATATCCTTATAAACATTTGGGGGAGGTGGGGTGAAGGCTTTCTGGTCTCACTATGTTCTTCCGATCCTGTGTTAAGAACACATGTGGTACTTGACACCACTTCCCCCTTCTACTTCCACTTCCAAATATGGATAGCCTAGACCCCCTTCCCGACCATGAACATTTACACGGGATAAATACAGTGAGCAAATACCTTACCACACATATCACTATCATACTGCTACCACACTAATCCTACTATACCACCATTACCAATAATACTACTATATAAGGACCTGATTATACAGCCAGAACACAACCACAAATTACCACCAAATAGTGACTGGATCATACCTCACACTATTTACTGAATAAAGATCAGTATACAAAGATCAATATTACCACTATACAGAGCCCAGATAGTGGTAGATACCAGTGTACACAGACTCTGCAGACATAGAAGTGATTATACTGCCGTTACATATCGTGACTCACAGGTGAAGTTTCTCTGATGAGTCCGTTGACTTTCCCTTTGTTCTGCACCTGGTCCAACCGCCATATGACATCCTCCTGGCCGCCACTCATCCCGCAGATATGACACAAATATCTTAGAATCCTCACTTTTCCAGCACCGCCCTCACGGTCCCCCACCTCTGTAAAACTCCCCAGGCGTGGGATAGCCCTTATAGGCCATAACTTACCGTCTCCTATGGGGTGGGCAGTAACAGAAGACTAACCCCCTGGAAGATAGTGCTTCACTTATAGCCTGAAACCCCACAGATCATATTGACAACAGTAGGTCGAACCCCCATTATATAGGTATTTAGGTTGGTAGGCTCCATTAAATAGGTAAGACCAGTACGTCGGCCAAATTAGTAGAATAGGTCCCCGGTTAGTAGGTAGGCTAACAGTAGGTAAAGTAGATTGGCAGTAAAGTTAGGCCCAGTTAAGTAGGCACCCACAGGAGTAGGTAGGCCCCAGTGTAAGCTAGGTAGCGTAAGGTGGGCCCCAGGTAAGCGGAAGTTATGCTCTAGTATGGTAGGGGCAGCTATAGGACCCAAATGTTAGATAGGCTATAGGTGGGACCACAAGAGATAGGCTAGAAATAGTTAGGTCCACAAGGCAGGTTAAGAGAATTTCTAAAGTTGGGGGCCCACATAGTAGGTCTATAGTATAGGGCCCCACACATACACAGGCCGGCGCTATAGGTAGTTATAGTGGGACCCCATATAGGTAGAACAGGCTTATGGCGGGTTATAGAGGAGCCCATATATGTAGGCAAGACTAGGGGGTTTTTTTTTAGTTTTAAGGCCCACCAACATAGATAGGCAGGCTTGGGTCGTGTTACAAGGGGCCCATAATAGGGTTAAAAGGCAGACTTAGGATTGAAACAGGGGCCCCACATAGGTAGAGCAGCTTAGGTTGGTTACAGGGGGGGCCGAAATAGGTAGGACAGCTTTGGGTAGTGTACATAGTTATTAAAGAAAAAAATTACCTGTGTCCACATTCCCCCACATGAAAAGTCCCAAGCCAGCTTCTGACCCTGCGTGGGTGCGTGATGATAAGAACGACATTGCGCCGCGCACTCGTGATCAGTTAGGTGGACCCTGGTAGGACTTTGGTCTAACAGGCGATTAGCTAGGACCGGGCAAGTCCTGCTTCTTGAAAGCTCGTGCCAGAGGACCTGGAGGTTCTGAGGCAGGTGAAGCCAGGCGCCCATAAGCAGTTGCTTTGGCACATCCCTCGTAGTTCCGCCCCTGTGGAATGTCCATACTCTTCGACATATTATCATTTTGTGTCTACCGATCAAATATTGTACAGATGTGTCAAGTTCCTCTCCAGGGCCCTCATAAAAGAAACACATGGTCCCCATATCTAGCCAGAGTAATTATGTTCCCAGAAAGTGACAACGACCGTGCTCCAAATGCCAAAACATATTGGTGGTAACCTCGAGCTGCCCGGAGACCCCATCAAAGTAATATCTGAATATTCTTTGTCAGTATCGGTTCAATAAGTTTGATAAGGAACAGAGGTGTGTGTGTTTATCCGGCTCCTCCATACTCACTCCACTGTTGCCCACTCACTCACAGTGAGAGCAAATATATATTTGTGACCTATATAGTACACCCTGACATTTTTTGTAAATATTGGTATTCCTATCTTTTCAAGACAGCACTGAGGGATCTTACACTTTGATACAATATAAAGTAGTCCGGGTAACAGTTTTGTATCACAGGGAAAGTTGTTGTGAAACACATAAATACAGCGCACAGCCATTAATGTCCCCAAAACCACTGGCAACAAAAGTGGTAAATCCCCTAACGTGAAAAATGAGCACATTGTTCCCAATTTACCCCTTTTCCCTTTTCCCACCCCAGGATTCCATGCTACCTCCGCTTGTGTTGTTTACACGACCTTAACGTGTGGAATGGGAGCAGTGTGTTGTTACATTTGGTGTTATGCGCCTCTCACACACTCCCCTCCATACAGACACTGGAAGTTCAACATGGCTCCTGATGGCAAAGGAACTGGTCAGAGAAAACTGTAGAAAAAGAAATGGTTGCCTCTAACATAAAGATGGCCAAGTCACTAAAGAAAATGCCAACAACCCTGAACACACAGGCGGCAAGCGTGGGGGCCAAGACCATAACAGAGTTTTTAACAAACTGGTCAACCAAATAAGTTGATGGCAGTGGACTCAGCGTCCTAACCAGTGGATGAGGCCTGCCAAGGCATTGGGCTGAAGAGTTTACAGGGGAGGTGGGTCAGTCCATTCAAGAACCTCCCATAACCAATATACTGCAAACAGCAACAAATTTGTCCGGCAAATGTCTGTACTACCAAAAAAGGAAGCGTCCCTCCTACAGGATGATGCAAACAAGAAAAGCCTGCAAAAGATTTTTGCTGAAGACAACAGAACTTAATGGACAAGGAATTACTAGAACCATGTCCTGTGCTCTGATGAGACCCCAATAAAACTTATTATGGTTTCGAGCCTTCTTGCCAAAGCTGTTCCGCGGAACCCAGGTGGAGGGACAGCAAAGACAAGTGTGTCCTGCCTACAGTCCAGCATTGAGGAGGGAGTGGTCATGGTTTTTGAGCTGAGCTTTTTAGACTGCTGAGGGCTGTGGAGAGTAGTCATTTGAGGAACCATGAAATGCCAACATGTACTGTGGCCAGTCCAGACGCAGTAGCATGAAATCCCCCTCCCTTTCTGGGCCACACTGTGTTACAGGCTGTGCCACTGACTACTTTACCATTTTATCAAACTGGTTAATCCTCATGTTGTCCCATAAAAAAGGAAGAATTACAATAAAATTACACAAAACTGTGGGGGGCGTAACTCAATTTTGTGAGTAGTGTGTTGTGGTGGATGTAAATATAATAGATAACGCAGTTGTTTGTCCTGGCAGAAAGAACTCTGGCCCTTTAAATGGCCTTCAATAAATCTTTTAACGGTCCACTTGTCCCCCCGGGGATGGGGGTAATCCCCTATAGTGTAGATATAAATAAATGTACAGAATAGAGTTTATATAGAGTGTGATCTTGCTTTTTCAAATCCCTCCACGTCCTTCTTCAGGTTTTTTCCTCAGGTCCCCAGACTCTCCACTAAAAGACAATGGCCCCCTTTTCATCAATGAATCCCCCAAGGATGGACAAAGGACGGAGACCCTCCAGTCCCCCAAGATATTTAGACACTCAACCCTGGGGGAAGAACATCTAACATGGTAAACTGGAGAGTAGAGTCTCACATACCCTCGCACCTTTCTCTCTAACATAAAAAACAGGTAGGGAGATGATGGAAAATGTGATGTTTTTCTTTAGAATCCTTATGGTATTGAATTCAATGTCACCCCATACACAATGATAACACTGTAGTGAAAGAAGTCCGGTCTGGTGAGTGTGTGGCCCCCCCGTGGGTGTCGGACAGACGTAGCAGCTAACCCAGAGCCCGAAGCCCCCACCACCTTCTTTCACTGATATACAGAATATTCCTATACCTGACCCACCAGGGATCACTTGAGCTGCCCTGACTGGACCAGTTAACTGGAATGCAGGGAAAATCTAACATAACACAGGGGATGGATGGGTTCCTGGAAGATGATGAGAGTGAAGGAATGCTGGCACTTATACATAGCCCAGGGGATGCTGGGTCTGGATGAAGAAGGTAGAGGGAATGACTGGATTAATTATACAAACACACGAGAGGTGATGGGGTCTGGATGATGAATGAGAGAGTTTAGTAGGGGAATGCTGGGACATATACAAAACACAAGGGAATGATTGGGTTCCGGATGATGAGATGTGAATGGGTAATGCCTATGGGAACATTATTACATTAACGACAGGGGATGTATTGGGTCTGATGATGAGAGGTGAGGTGGATGCTGGGTCCATTATACATAGCAACAGGGGAATGATGGTTCTGGATGCTGATGGATTACCATTGGTTTTGTCCAGTTCCATATAAGGTGGTCAGGAGTCGCTGTCTATTTTGTCTCCATGGGGAGTGGAGTAACATAGAAGGACAACATTGGAATCAGTAAAAACCAGGAGTCATGATTGGAGGTATCCCCAGAGCCCCCTGACCATCACAGGAAAGAGAGAAAAAGACACCAGAAAAATGTAGTTTGAAAAAAATGAAGGAAACCGGATTGATCCCGGCATCAAACTCTTCTTTAATATGGTGAATCCAGAGTACAAAAAAAATGCAAGCGAATTCGGCTCAAAAATTTAGTATCGACCTTTTTTTTCAAAGCAAGATTTACAGGTGTTTTAACTAAGTACAATATAAAAACCCACAAAAAGTAAAACACCCCCAAAGTACAATCCCCCAATCAAGATATCCAGTGGTGGTCATGATAGAAAAAAACGTTCTAAACCAAAGAATCTGTGACATCCATAAAGTGATGAATCTTTAAAATCATCCAAATCTTTATGACCAAATTTGAGAGCGGGACCCAAAGCCTGGGCATGATTTCAATGGAACGGCGACCCCAATAGTGACTACTGACGCAATGTCCGAGGACAACGTCGCATGTTCCCGTTGTCCTTATGGACTAACAAATCTTTTAATGCGCATGTCCCCCCAATGACCTACAAAGCCATCATTGCGCGTGGTCCAGCAACAGCCGCCGTTAAGTCCCCATCGCTTACAATTAGCAAAATTATGGCTTCTCGGGCTAAATATCAAGCTAAATGGTGGGAGACGGGGGCGGATAAATCTACTGCATCAACCCATCACCTGTCAGTGCAAACATAATGTAGATTGATGAGATAATCTGATAAAAGATATTTTCTATTCTAAGAAACTATTAAATAAATCCCCGGTTACCTAATAGTTGCAAAACAAAAAACATGATTATAATTGGCTATAGCTCATATACCAAGCTTGTCCAATCAATCATGAACAGGAAGTAATATGTCATGAAACATGACAGCCACAACCCCAAACATTGTGCACTAAACTTCGTCGATCATAACATTAGTAATGAAATTTTAGAAAAGTGACCTAGACAACCAATGAAAGGCTAATTGGAAATGGCCCCCAATACCAAAGTGTCCCCAAATTTTAGACCACAATCAAGCAAGAAGAACAATCACTTTCCCACAACCAGGGATAAACCAAATAGAAATGAATATCTAAAAATAAACAGAGTTTGAAAAGCACAACTAATGCTGAAGCCCACAAAAGGACAAAATAATAATGGGTACCCGCACCACTATCTCCAACCCTAAGGAGATATAAATTACAAAAAAATAATAACCATTGGTCAAGTGAGTGAATTGAAAAATGAAAACAAAAAGTTTTACAAATAACACGAGGAGTCTAGATCAAATTAGTGTTAAATTCAATTTAACCCTTTTGATTGTAAGGATTTTAATTCAAAATCCCTTCAATTCCTTTTTTTAAACAAAAAATTTCTCTCGATCCCCCCCTCTTCTCGGGGGGGGGGGGGCACATGATCACTCAAACCTAAACGAATATAGAATGATTAAATTCGATAAAGTGACGGGGGCTCCCGGGTTAAATCTAACTTTTTCCCTCCTATCGTCTTTTGTGTTTTTTTAATTCGCTCCTCACTTCCATGGTTTTTTTTCTCCTTGTAAACTTTGCTACAAGGGCAAGTGACATGTAAAAAGGCAAAAGGAAGGGACATGTAAAACTTTCCCCCAATTTAATCAATTTTCCTGTCTCGGATGGGGAACGTCACCTTTATTATATTGTTACAATTGCAACAATTTAGCATGGGAAAAAAACCAGCTTTTTGGGGGGGGCCAAAAAAAGGAATTGTCTAAACCTAAAGGAAAGGAATCGCTTTCACCAAACTATCCCGAAGGGTTTTTACTTCTTCTATAGGCCATCATGGGGCTCAAAAATTCAACTAACATCGGGAAAAGCCCTTCGGGCAGAATTCCCTTTTTCCTTCTTAAATACTTAAAGTTTTTAATTTTTAGGGCCTACCCTTTCCCAAATTGGTAACAAAGGAATTCTGTTTTTTAACCCTTTCCCTTGTCACGGGGTTAAAAATGTAAGCCCTTTTTTAACCTTTTTAACACGACCCCTTTACCGACTCAAAAAAAGGCTTGGGAATTAGCCCCTTTTAAATAAAATTCCCACTTTTTCCTTGATCTTAGTGTCAATTCAAGTCTCATCAGATAAAAATTTCTTCTGACCCCAAAAATTTTGACTCCAGGGGGGGAAACCCCATCAGTGTCAAAGGGGGGTAGCTCTCAAAATACAAAAGGTTTTTTTTTTATCTGTTTGCTTTCACATAAAATTTCAGCCCTCCAGCCCTATCATTCACAATGTTTTAAACCCTTTTTTGTCCAAAATTCCAAAAAGAATTTCTGGACACTACTTTAGTGAACTAAGACTAGTCTACTTGATTGAGAAAAGAAAGGAAAAAATTCCAATTTTTTCCAATGACCCTGGTTTCCAAAAGAAAAAAAACATCGTCGATGGGATCGCCAACCCAACGCAATTTGGGTTTCCCAAAACCCAGGGGGATAAAAACGTTTCCTCCCCTAGCCTGCCCTATACAAATCACCCCCCCCACTTTATTAGGTAAACACCTGTCCAACTGCTCTTTTAAAAACCCTTTAAAAATTTTTAATCAACCCCAAACACAAGGTGGCAACTCCTGCATTATGGGATGTAAAACCCTTGGGTCCCAAGACAATCCCGCAGTTCAAACCCCAGCAAACAGTAGGGGAAAAAAGGTTTATTTAGTGCCTTTTAACGTGGCAAGGTTTTGGGTGGGCCAGAAGGGCTGGCCCCGAGTATTTCAGAACTGGGTGATTTTCCTGGGATTTTTTAAAGCACAAACCCCTCTAGGGGTTTTAAGGGGAATTTGGGCCCGGGAAAAAAAAAAAAAAATTTCCCGGAAACCGGGAGCCCCCGTGGGGCGGAAATGCCTTTTTTGAGGCCAAGGGCAAAGGAGAATGGGCAGACTGGGTTTTGAGCTGAAAGGGAAAACAACAGTGACTCCCAAAAAAACCACCCGTTTTCAACCAAAGGGAGGCAGAAAAGCACTCTGAAAAGCAAGTACAGCGAACTTTGAAAGGGGATGGGCTACAGCAGGGAGAAACCCAACCCCCGGGTGCCCCTCCCTTCCCGCTAAGAAAAAAGGAAACTGGGCCCAAATTTTCCCAACCTCATCGAAATTGGAAAAGGGAGAAAAAATTTGGAAAAAAAAAGTTCCTGGTTTTGATTTAGTTCCCCCTTTTTGCTGCGACATTCGGATGGTAGGGGCGAATTTTTGGGGTCAACAACCAAGGAAAAAAAACATGGATCCATCCTGCCTTGTTAAATCAACGGGTTTAAGGCTTGTGGGTGGTGTTCCCTGGTGTGGGGGGAAAATTTTTCTTTGGGACTCCCCTTTTTGGGGCCCCCTTTTACCAATTTAGGGATCGTTGCAAAACCCCTTTTGGAATCTATGCCACGAAGAATTGAGGCAGTTCTGAAAGGCAAAAGGGGGGGCCAACCCCGTTTTAGATGGTGTACCCAAAAAGTGGCCGGTGAGTTAGATGTTAGCATAAGTGGGGGGCCCCGTTTTGGGGACCCCATGGCAATGCCGACGCCTTTTTTTGGAATAGAACTTGTCCCCCAAAGAGAAAATAAAATTTTTCATGAGGACAATCTCCAGGAGAAAAGAGGGGTAAAAAAGGAGTAATTCAGGGCAAACCCGCGTCATCAGCGATCCCGACACTGCTGATAATCCATCAGAGTGTTCTATCGATGTGTACAGTGAGACCGCATCGAAGGACACTAGGACACAGCCTTCAGGGATTCTGATCTCACGTATTTTACAAAGGAAATCTGATGTGTCTTTGATATAGGAGGAAGCAGCCGTGTCAAAGGACCTCAAGATTTTATCAAGAAAGATGGCAATGTTCCCTAAAGATGCCCCCTTTTACCCGAGACAATGGGTCAAACCAGGGGGTCTACCAGAGATTTATGTATTTTGGGGAAGAATGTACAATATTGGGGGGTAACTGGAGAAGTTCCCTTTAAAGGGAAAAATTTTCCCAGTTTTTCATCAATTATTTTTTCACAAATTGTTTCGGTCAACAAGTAGATTGATTTCTTCATAATTTTAAATTTCGGATCACTGTCAAGCCGAGTATATACATCCTCATCTGCTAATTGCCGATAAATCTCCGAATCCTATTTGACTCTGTCCATCACCACGACTGCTCCCCCCCTTATCCACTGGTTTTATAACAATCAAAGGATTGTTCATGAGCTCCGTCAGGGCCCTTCTCTCACTAACTGACAGATTTGGTCTCTCTGAGATAAAATGAGATCATTGAAAGATCAGGTTATCTGTTGTAAGTTTAATGTATGTTTCAACAATGTGATTTGTTTGGGGTGGTGAGAAATCACTCCTCACTCTCAAATCTAAATCTCTCAAATTGATGAGGCTATCCCTAGAATCCATCTCATATTCTCTATCTCCTTCCCTTCTATCTTTATCATGAAAAAATGCTTTAAGACGTAAACGCCTAAAAAAACTGTTGTAGATCAATTTCAAATTGAAACCAATCAAATGGAGTTGAGGGACTAAATGACAAGCCTCTGTTTAACACACGAATTTCTGAATCTGAAAGTGACAATGAAGAAATATTAACAACGAGATTTACCTCCTCATATATTTCTGGGGATGTCTCCTGGTTGTTGGTCTGACTGAATTCTCCCTCTGCTTGTTCATTTTGCCTCTCTGATTCCTTCTTTTGTGTTCTACGGTGTTTCCGACCACCTCCCCCCCTCCTGAGGCTTCTCCTTTTTCTTGGTTCTGCCCCTCTAAAAAATCAGATCTAATGGACTCATCAGTTGAATCAGAATCCATGGTTGTATAACCAAACCTAGGTCGGTTAAATCTCTGAAAAGGCTTTCTGGCTGGAATACGTTGGTTATGTTGGCCTTGCCAATTATAAATCCTTCCACCCTCATAATCCTCAAGATCTCTATGCCATTTATCTCGCTTCATCCTTTCAACTTCCACCCTATGTCTAGCCAATTTCTGTCCTAGTTTCTCCTTAAAGGACACAAACTCATCAATTGGTAACAGTGACTTAATTTGCACTTCACACAATTGAACATCGCTTGGTAATGAAGAAAATTCCTTCTGTAAGTATTCAATATTTAACAGAATTAATTCAAAGGCATATTTATCATTAACACTCTCAAATTTTTTGCAAAATTCTTCATCCTGCAGAAAAAAAGTCGGACGGAGATTAGAACGTAGTCCCCTGAGAAGAGGTGGGGATCGAGAGAAATTGCTGTTAAAAAAGGAATTGAAGTGGATTTTCGAATTAAAATCCTTACATCCAAATGGCTTAAATTTAGAATTCAACACTAATTTGATCTAGACTCCCCGTGTAATTTGTTACTTTTGTTTTTAATTTTTTAATATCACCCACATACACATGTCTGATTTTAATTTATATCTCCTTAGGTTGAAGATGGAGGTGCGGGACCCATTATTATTTTGTCCTTTGAGGCTTCAGCATTAGTTGTGCTATTATCAACTCTGTTTATTTAGATATCATTCTATTGGTTTATCCCTGTTTGTGACAAGTGATTGTTCTCTGCTTGATGTGGTCTAAAAATGTGGACACTTTGTATTGGGGGCCATTTACAATTTGCCTTCTTGTTGTCTAGCACATCTTCTCAAATTCATACTATGTATGATCCGACGAAGTTTAGTGCCATCAATGTTGGGTTGTTGCTGTCATGTTTCATGACATCTTCTTCCCTGTACATGATGTTGACAGCTTGGTATAAGAGCTATAGCCATATAATCATGTTAGTGCACCTATAGACCCGGGATTATTACTAGATTTCTAGAATAGAAAATCATTACAGATATCTATCAATCTACATTATGTTTGCACTGACAGGTTGAAGGGTTGATGCAGTAGCTTTATCCGCCCCTTCTCCCACATACGCTTGATATTATAGCACGAGAAGCAATTTTGCTAATGTAGCCCGATGGACTTACGCGCTGTTGCCTGACATGCGCAATGATGCTTTGTAGTCCATTGGACATGCGCATTAAAGATTTGTAGTCCATAGGACAACGGACATGCGCGTTGTCCTCGGACATGCGCAGTAGTCACTATAGGACGCCGTTCCATGCAACATGCCAGCATTGGGTCCCGCTCTCAAATAGGTAATCAATGATTGGAGATTTTTAAGATTCATCACTTATGTAAGTCACAGATTCATTGGTAGAACATTTTTCTATCATGACACTGGATATCTGATTGGGGCTTGTATTTTGGGGGTGTTTACTTTTGTGTGTATATATACTTGTACTTGTAACACTGTAATCATGCTTGAAAAAGGCTCTATCACCTAATTTTGAGCCGAAACGTTGCATTTTTTGTACTCTGGATTCACCATTAAAGAAGAGTTTTATGCGGACATCCGTTTCTTCAATTTTTCTGGACTTGGATGGTGAGAGTTGGGCTCTCTCACCTTAGGATGATCTGATGCATCACTGCTTCTTGTGAGGATATAAGTTTTGGGACTTGAGTGCTGGTCTATATATATTCCCTATTGCTACAG
Organism: Phyllomedusa bahiana; assembly: GCA_025379985.1. Classification (NCBI taxonomy): domain Eukaryota; kingdom Metazoa; phylum Chordata; class Amphibia; order Anura; family Hylidae; genus Phyllomedusa; species Phyllomedusa bahiana. Next base: position 51,814 of record JAODAL010017480.1, read on the forward strand.
AAAAAAGTGTTGTCACCCAGAAATTAGTCTCTCTGTCTCATCTTCTCATAGAATTGAAATTGATGAGATGTATATGATATATAGACAGATACACCACAGCTCATGTATACGTCACTGTGTGTTCCCTACAGATGGATCCAGTAGGAGAAATCCAGCAGAGAGTTGCCCCCCGCCCTCTTTATTCCCGGACTGTCCAGGGGAAAATGTCCCAGAAAATTCATTTTTTAAGGGGGGAAGCTGAAGTCTCCTCTAAATAGACCAAAATGGAAAAAACCTGCACTTATTTATTTTTTTGTCTCTTTAGGGGGAAAATCTAAAATTGTTTTTAAAGGTTGATGAAGCAGAAGAGATGAACCCCCCAGGGATCCTCAGGTAGAGGAGCCCTAACACAATCTGTAAGGGGGTGTGGACCTCCTGCAGTCCAGAGGGTTTCATAAAATTTTTGGGGGGGTCTTTTTATTTTGATTTGTCTGTGTACTAAAATTTTTCCCCATAGGGGTCACATCGGGTAAAGATCTGACTGTTACCAAATTTGGAGGCTGAAAAGAGAAGTAAAGGAGCGATGAGCTGGGGGGATGAGGACGGAAAGGGGGAGACCCCAAAAGATGTAAACACGGTGGTTAGTAATAAAATTCAGGGGGTTTCTTCAGGGTTTCCAGTGTTATCCTGGTGGGGGGGGGGCCCTGGGCTTTTCTATGGGTCCTGATTACATGGGGCCCTTGGGTTTAGGTTTTGGGACCCCCTGCTGTGTTTGGAACTTTGCATGCAGGGGGGATCTGAGGACATTAGTAGTTAAACTTTACCCCATATTTGAAAATTTTTGAAAGGGTCATCGGGAGATCTGGAGTTGGGGGCATGTTTCGGGGGCGTGCCCCCAAATTTCCCATAAACCCAAAAATTGTGTGTGTCTAGACCCACTTCCCTTTTAAAAAAGACCCTTTAATTTGGAAAACGCTTGGAAGAAAGAAATTTGGGGTTTTGGGGGTCCCCCAGGTTTGCTAAAACTTTTGGATAGCCTTTTTCACCCTTCGGGAAAAGCGGGGAGTTTCCCGCTAAAATTGCTTAACCTAAATATTACATTTAAAACCCAAAATTTTTTCCGCCTTCCCCAGGGGGTTAAAATTGTGATTTTAAAGCAGTTTACAAGGCCTCCCAGCCCTGTATATTACCTCCTTTTGTGGGGGTAGATCCCCAGGGTACACGGGGTCTGCAGATGTTTTTGTAAATTCCCAGTGCAGTTACATTAGGTATCTCTGGGAGACTTTCTACGACTGGATTTTTTTTTTCCCTTTTTTTTCTCCTTTCCTGTCCAAAACCTTTCATGATGATTTTTTTCCCGGCCACAACTTTTCCATTTGAAAAAATTTTATCACACAAACATCTTAAAATTTTTTTTTTTTTTAGCATTTCCCATACCGGAAAGCACCTCTGTAAAAAATCCAAAAAAGGTTGAAAGGTGGAGGGTTAGGGGGTGATATGTGAAAAGAAAAAAGGTTATGGGGTGATAGGGGGAGGTGGGGGAGGACTTTGAGGTTTTGGGGGAGAGGTTATTGGGGGTTGTTTTTTGGGTTTTGGGGCACGGGTTTTGCATAACAAATGGTGGGGGGGGGGGGTAGAAGAGAGAATTTACAGAGCAAAAAGTAAAATTCTCTTTGAGGGGGATAGGGAAACCATCCCCTGGAGTTTTGGTGTGTGGCTGCAAACCCCCCTCCCAAAGAATAAATATTGCGCAGGATGAACCCCCTTTCCCCCTGAAACCCCCAGAAAATTTTGGGTTTGGGGGTCAGCCCAATTTTGGATTGATTTCAAAAATTAAAAGGGTTAAAAATGGGGGTGATGACAGGGCCCCTTTATTTAGATAAAAGGTTTTTTTGTCCCAATTTGTATCTTTTTTTTTTTCCCTTTTTGGGTTCAGTGCAAAGTAAGGAGGTTTCAACATTTTTATTCCTTTACTACCGTTTGGTTTTGGTTTTTCCAGAAAGTTTTTTTTTGTCCCCCCAAGGTGACACTAACCCGTGTCGCTTTTTATCCTAGTACTCGCCACCGGGGTTTTACGGGGAAAAAGCGGGTTTAAACTGACCCTATGGTGAAGGGTTGCTTTCTAGAGTGGCTGCAAGTGGTTTTTTTTAGAATGGTAAGGGACCAAAAAAAACCCCGGACCTTCCCATTCTAATAATATCAGGTGAAACTTTTGGTTTTACCTTGGTTTTGGTTATGGAGGTACCCTGACAGACACCTCTCCATTACTATCACTCGGGCCCGGGCACCCAAACCCCCAAAACGATAGTAATGTCAGAACCCCCATCTATCAATGGAAAATTTTGGGGAAAAAAAAAAAAAACAAAGGGAAAAATAAACAGAATAAGCACTCCCGATTAACCCCTTTCCCTAACGATTTTATATGAAAAAATAGATCCCAAAGAAAAAAGGTGGGTGTCCTATTTCAGTAAAAAAAACCCAGAAAAACTGGGTGCCCAACCCTTTTTTTGAGGGTTGGGGGCCCTCCCCCCTGGGGTTTCCTGGATTTGGGGAAAAGGCAATTTCCCGAGTCTCTCTGGAAATCCCCCAGGGACAGACCAAAAGAGGGGCAAAGGGGCAAGGGACAGGAGACAAAAGGGGGGAAATTCTAACCCCACCCCCCCTGGAAACGACCACAATCCCTTTCACACCAAATTTTCCCACAAAAAACAAGTACCCCCAACAAAAAAACCCCCCAAGTAATCCACCCCCACATAAATACCCACCCCCCACCCTCAAACACAAGTACCCTTTTTTGGCAAATAATTCCACAAAAAGTATCCCCACCCACAAAACAAGTAATTCCCCCACACAACACAAAATAAAAACCCCCCCAGATGCCCCAAAACCCCGTAGCCCCCAAATACCCCTCCAACCAAAGCACACAAGTCCCCCTTTACACATACAAAAGAAGTATTCCCCCCACCCCCAAATTAACTCCCCCCTCCTCCGGGCATACCTTTCCAAACATTTCCCGGGTTCCAAAACCCCTTTCTTGTGGTAAAGGGGGGGGGAGCGTTTTCGGGCTCCCCCTAAAACCCGGGCCCCCCCCTCCCAGGGACTGCTTGTGGTTTTTTAAACTATTTTTTATGTGGAAGATTTTCATTTTCCCCTTCAGGGCAGCGTCTATTTGGCTTTCATGTAGGAAACCCCCCGGCCCGTGTTCAGCTGGGGAGATTTTTTGACCTTAAAAATTTGGGTTTGGGGGAGGACCCCCGTTCTGGGGACAAAGCCGCCCAACCTGGGAGGGAAGTATGACTTTACCCCCTAGTCAGGGGGGCATATAAGATTCCGGAAAAAAAAAAGGAAAAAAACCATTTCATCCTTTAGGTCGAATTTGGAAGGGTTTTAAAAAGAAAAATGAGAGGAAAGGGGTTCCCCTTTTATTTTTTATGGACACTTATTTTTGTGTTTCTGGGGCCTTTGGGGTTGGGTTTTGCTTAAAGGGGCCCCTTATTTGGGCCCCTTTCCCTTGAAAGCCTGAATTTTTTAGGGAAAAAGGGAAAAAAAGGTCTGGAAACCTTTTTTACAGATTTTTGATGGGGAAAAAATCGCTCTGTCTATTCCCCCAAAATCCTAGAGATGCTCATAAAATGGGACCTGGTGAGCCCGCCGTTAGGCCCCTTTTGACCTAATTTTTTTCCCCTCCCTGAGTTTAGTGGGGATGTCAAATTTTTCTCATGATGATCTTGGTTTTGCCAAAGATGGGATTGTCACTAAAAAGATGGTTTTTCACCTTTTATTTTAAAATGCTTTCCCCATTGGTTTGAAGGGCCGATGTGGGGGCAGAGGACAGATTTATTGGGCAGACAGGGTTTTGGGGTTAAAAATTTGTTTTTAAAAAAAAACCCAAAAACAAATTTTGCTTAAAACTTGTTTGTAAATTTTTTTTCAAAATCTTTTAATTTTTCCGTGTTCCCAATGTCTGAAATTTCCATAAATATATGAAAAAAGATAAAGAAGTCCCTTTTTTTTGCATTTGATAAAAGTCCAGCCTGGATCCTCCCCGGGCCGGCTTAGCGAGGATGAGATTCCGGGGAGTGGCTTATTCGCCTCCGCTCCTAAATTATCGGGGGTTCCCTCGCGCCGGCGGTTCAAAACAGTAGTTGAGCGGTAGCTTGTTCGCCCTCCACTCATCACCCCCTGCTACTTTGGGGAAACCCCCCCCTTTTGTAAAAGATCCGGGGGACAGATGAATAATATTATACAAATTACATACCATGACAAAAAACCATGGTAGGATAAATTGGTCCTGATTCCCACCTATGTTTACATTTTTTATTTTAAGCCATATCATTAATTTCTGTTTATAAACCCCCTGATATTTCCTACCCCCTGTGTGGGGGGGCTAAAGAACACGTGACTCACTCTTATGTAACCTTTTGGGAAAAAGAAAAAAAACTGGTTAATCCAAAAAACTCCCCTTTGAAGTAACCTTTATTAATATGTTGAATTTTTTGTTGCCCCTCCTCCAAAAAGCCCATCAAGGTCCCATAATTATGTTGTTCCTCATAAAAAGTTCGTTGTTGGTCACCAAATTTCTTTGATTTTTGTTTTCTTTGGGAACGAGGAAAATCCAACAGTTTAAATGAATACATAAATCGATACATCCTTTTTGGAATTTATGTTCCAAACATCCAACCATTCCCATTATCTTGATGTGATTGTAATAAAAAAGGTCCCAATAGTTATTCCATTATATTTCCCAAATCGCGAAATTTTAATTAAATATTCCAAAAAAGATAGTTTTTTTTTTTTTCCACTTGTTATTGGCCTCCCCAGGGGCATTCTTAGGTTTTCTGTGCAAAAATGTTTTTTTTTGAGTGTGTCGGCACGCCCCCCCTTTTTTGTGAGGGGTGGTGACAAATTTATTCGCCGTTGGGACATGCCCCCTGCACTGTGATTGGCTGACTGAATTTATTCAGCTTTGAGGGGCAGCCCCCTTTTTGTGATTTGGCCCGTTGGGGAAAAAACCCGGTGGTCCTGCCCCCGGATAGCCCCCTGCACTGTATTGGTGCTGACATTTCATTCAGCTTTGAGTACGCCAAAAGACAGGAAAACGCCCCGGAATGCCCCCCGCACTGTGATTGGCTGCCTGAAATTTTTTTTTAATTTTTCCCCTGAGCTGTTAAAACCCCAAGTGAGGATGTGGTGTATATATTCGCATAAGGTAAAAGATGGCTAATTACTGACTGTTTAAAAATATAGACTATCCCCTATAAAACAGTTTTATCCTGTGTCCCCAATAAACACGTGTTACATCCTGTGCTTCCTCCATATTAACGTCATACAGTCTTGCCTGATAAAGGGGGGGGGGGGGGGGGGCGTGGCTTCCTCAATGTGTTTCATCGTTCAGGCTGTGTTTATTATGTTTATAGCATAGCAAAAGGGGCTTGTGGCGCCAGAGCTAAAGTTTTCAGACAAGAGAACATTGCGTGGGTGCATCCCCCTTTCCCCTGCCTGACAAGAATGGGGGTAACAAGCTCTTCAGTGAGGAGGAATGCCTCCCGGCAGGAAAGGGCAGCCCGCGAGAGGGAGACCAATGCTGGGGGGAGGGGACAGCCTCCTGGCAGGAGAGGGAAGGCCCCGTGAGAGGAGAGACTCGTCTGGCAGGAGAGATGCCCAGGATTTTAATTTAATGTCATAGAAATTGGAAAAGAAAAAACTTCAAACGATTAAAAAACCCCCTTTAAAAAATTTGGGAAAATTACAGGTGATCCCCAATAGGCTCTTTGTGGAAACGACCCAGGGTTTTTCTTTGAGGGTTTTGAAAATAGGGAGCCATATTGGGGCATTCGGGATTTGAATGTTAAAAAAAGTGAGTGACAACAATTCCTTAGAACTAGAACTAGGAAAAAATCCTTTTTTGCGGTAGGTGTAAAAAAGATCTTGGGAGTTTAGAATTTATCATTCGAAAAAAAGTCTGAAAAGTAAAAAGGTTTATCTAATGTGAACGAAAAGGTCATTTATCTGCTCAAATCCCCATGTGGAAAATACGGGCAAAAGTCTAGAAAACAAGATCAGGATAAATGAGAAAGGCCCTAAAATTAGTGAAGAAATAAGGGGAAGTGAAGCTAAAAATATGGGGAAAAATAAAGAAGTTTGGTGATCAACAGGAGAAAAGACATTGTTTTGAGAAAAAAACTAAGAGGGACCTTGATGGGGCGTTTTGGGGAGGTTTTGTCAACAAAAAATTCAGACGATTTAGTAAAATGTTACTTAAAAAGAGAGTTTTTGGATAAAATTATTTTGTCTTTAGTTTAAAGGGGGTTTACATAAAGGTGTAGGTGGAGCTTTGTTCTTGTAGCACCCCCTCCAGGAGGATATCGGTGTTGAAAAACAGTTTAATGATAGGTTAAAATTTTTTTATTAAATTTAAAAAGTTAGGATTAAAAAAATTTCAAAAAATAGAACAATTGAAAAAATTAATAGAAAACCTGAATGCTACTTTTTTTTTTAGAACAACAAAAGTCGTACATAAAGGCTTTGCCTTTGTCAAGGTCGGGAATATAGAAAAACAGAAAACCTTATAGGATTGTGTCAGTCTGGACTCCCGGGAAAAGCAGGTCCCCTAAACGACAAAGCAAAATTTTTAAAAAACAATTTCCCAAACCCAAACCCTCGGTAGAAAAATTCAAATTATTCAAAAGGCCCAATCCCCCCCCATTTTCCTTTTTGGAAAGTTTTTGTTCTGCTTTCAACGTGTCAGGTTTTTTGCCCCTGACATACATTGTCCCATCTCCCCCAGGAGGGTAATCAAAAGTTGGGTGTAAAAGATCTGAAAGAAAGGATTCATACTAAAATTGAGTGAGGACACCTTGCCCCTAAATAAAAGGGGTAATGCCCCCTAAAACCTTCCCGACAATAACGCCGAAAATGGTTGCTGTTGTTTTTCTCTGATTTTTCACCTGACACCCCAATGTCTATCCATTCAATGAAGCAGAAAACGTGACTTATCAGTGAAATCAATCTTTTGGCCATCAGAGAGGTTCAATTGTAGTCCCGGGAAACAGGGGGTTTCCCTCCCGTTTGTAGCTTGGTTATTAAGGTGTGGGACTCTGTCTGCTTGGGGCTAAACCCAAAAGTGGTTAGCGGGTGCAGGCATTGTCTACTTTTCTGCATGCCAGTCTTATTTCCCCACTCCCCAATTTTTTTCCTACAGCGCCTCCAACAGTACAATATGTAAAACCCAATCTCTCCCTTTCTGCAATCTCATTTGGCAATTTTACTATAAAGCAATGGGGATTGTGTGCGGGGAAGCCTTCACCTTACACACCTAGCAAGCCAGCGCACCACAGGAATTTCCCTGCATGAGTAAATGACTTTGGGAAAGTGGAAAGGGTCTTTTAATGTGGCCCTGTGGATCCTTTCCCCGGCTTCCCCAAAAAAAATTAAAAAAAAGCTGCAGGAGTTTTCCCCGTAAGGAATTTTTTAAATTTTTCTTTTGTGGTTTAAAAGAAAAAAAAATCATTTTAAAACTATTTTTGATTTTAAGAACAATTTTTAAGATTTAAAGGAAAATTGTATGCCCCTCACTAAGTTATAAAGCAAAAGAAGTATGTGCAGCATCTTCAGGAGGAAACCGGGTTAAGCCCTGTCTATAATCCCCCCCCATCTTTGGGAAACCCTTCTCCTGCCCACCACAGATGGTTACCCGAGACAGGCAAAAAGAGGGGAAAAGGTTTCCAAAGTGGTCGGTGGTAAACTGTTTAAAAAACACTCAAACCCTTTTACTCACAAAGAATTACACAGGAGAGAAAACCCTATTATTTTGAATGTGGGAAATCCTTTTCAAATACACAAAACTAGTTAGCAAAGAGAATTAACAGGAGAGAAACTTTTTCATGTTTGAATGTGGGGAAAACTTTTACCGAAGTAAAATTTTTATAATGAGAGAATTCAAAAAGGAAAGAAGCTTTTTATGTTCGAATGTGGGAAATCTTTTATAGAGAAATCAATCTTGTTAAAAACGGAGAGATTTAACAGGAGGGATACATTCTGTTTGAATGTGGGAAATCTTTTACAAAATAAATCAATCTGGGGTTTAACCCTGAGAGAAATTTAACCCGGAGAGAAACCTTTTTTTTGTTCGAATGTGGGAAATCTTTTAAGACAAAGGAAAACTGGTTTCAAATGAGAAAATTACAAGGAGAGAAGCCTTTTTTATGTTTGAAGTGGGATTTTTTTATAGAGAAATCAATCTTGTTTTAAAATGAGAGAATTCACACAGGAGGAAGCCTTTTTCATGTTAGAAAGTGGGAAATGTTTTACTGTAAAAACTGACCTTTTAAAACATGAGAGAATTCAAAACAGGAGGAAGCCTTTTTCATGTTTTGAATGTGGGGGAAACTTTTACAAACAAAACAATCTTGTTATTATGAGAGAAGTCACACGGAGATAAGCCTTTTTATGTTCAGAATGTGGGAAAAAATTTTTTTGTAAATCTACCTTTTTAAAATGAGAGAATTACACGGGGTGAAGCCTTTTTCTGTTCTGAATTTTGGGAAATTTTTACAAAAAAAAATCAATCTTGTTTACATGAGAGAAGTCACAAGGGATAAGCCCTTTTTTATGTTTGAATGTGGAAATCTTTCACAGACAAAAAATCTTGTTACCCCTGAGAAAGCAACAGAGAGAAGCTTTCTTCTGTTCAGAATGTGGGAAATTTTTGTAATTGAAAGCAAAATCTAGAGAGACACAAAAGAATTCTACGGGGAGAAGCCCTTTTTCAGTTCAGAATGTGGGAAATCTTTCACAGAAAAATCAAATCTAATTGACCAAGAGATCTCCCCCAGGGGGAAGCTTTTTCAGTTGAAGTGGAATCTTTTGTAGTTAAAGAAATCTGAGAGACACAAGGAATTCCACAGGGAGAAGAAAAAATTTTTTCAGAATGTGGGAAACTTTTAAGGAAATCAAATCTAATTGACAAAGAGATTCACACAGGGGGAACCTTTTTCATGTTCGATTGGGAAATGTTTCGCAGTGAAAACAAAATTGTTTACATGAGGAAGTCTAAGGAGAGAAGCCTTTTTTCATGTTAGAATGGGGAAATGTTTCGCAGTGAAATCAAAACTTGTTAACTGTGGATTTTAAAGGAGAGAGCCTTTTTTTTGTTCAGATGGGGGAAAAAATTTTTTCCGGGAAAAAATTAATTCCAACAAGGATTCAACAAGGAAAAAGCCTTTTTTGTTCAGAATGTGGGAAATCTTTTGTGTTAAAGCAAATCTAGAGAGACCAAGAGAATTAACGGGGGGAAAATGTTTTTTCCATTGAGGAACTCCACAGAATGTGAAAAAAGTTTTTTTTTTTAATCCTTCCCGACAGAGCCATGAAATGACATTTGAGCGCTTTGATTTTGCTGGAAAAATGGATTTCTAATGATATTATTCATTTACCTAGAAAATTTTTTGGGGAAGTGAAAAAAAAAATTTTAAAGTAGGGCAGAAAATGAAACAGTGTACTTGCGCCATGTATGTGTGAGTTTTGCTTTTACGGCGTTCTCTTTATTTTTTACGGTTGTTGAATCGGAAAAAATAACATGGGGTTTTTTGTTGTGTTTTGGTACTGTAGAAAAAAAAATTTTTTTACTAACACTGCAGAATTGGTGAGAAACTTTTTGCACTTTTTATTGCTCTCAGTTTGGAATTCATGCAACTTTTTTGATTACATTTATTCCAATTTTTAGGGGGCATGAAATGACGAAAAGACCACAGTTTTTGCGTTTGGAATTTTTTTTCTTTCCCGTGTTCACGTTCTGGGATAAATGTGTTCTATTTAATTATCAAATTTTCGGACAAGAAATCAAATTGGGGAACTTTTTTATCATTTTATTTTTTTAATTTGCAAAAAGGCAAAAGGGGGGGATTGGAACTTTTAATATGTTTTGGGTTTTTTTAATTTTCCTTCTTTTTTTTTTTTTTTTACTGTGATTTTGAGTCCCCAGGTGCTTCACCCATGGAGCGAAATCACTTGTGCGTTACCGTTACCCCATTTTTTAGATCTGTAGCCATTTTTTTGGGAGCTCGGGGTTAAACAGCGTGAGAGGGCGGATTAGCACTAATCCCTGGCTACTTTGACCTCTATAAATTTTTTTCGTAAGGGGTTGCCCCGGTCCGGGCCCTCGGACCGGGGTCGCACCCGCGTTCCCATAACGGGCCCCGGCGGGGAGGGGGTGCCGGGGGCCGCCCCGCCCGGGGCCCGCGGCGCCACCGGGCCCACCACTCACCGGACCGTTTTCCCCGTCCTCCTCGTCCGGGCCCCCGGAGTGCGCATGCGGCCCCCGTCCATGTGAATTTAAAAGGGACAGGCCCCGGGTTTTTTTGGGACCGGGCGCTGTTCTTATAAGTGTTGCCCCCACGTCATTCCCCTGCTGGATCTATGTTGCCCCCCCTTAGGAAGGTTCCTAGGTATATTTTTGCTTACCGTGTCCCAACCCCCTTTTCTCGTTTACCGCCCCGAACCTCTGCCGCCTGCCCTGCCCTTCCTGCCTGCCCCGCCCACGAACCCTTTTCCGCCTCCCCGACCTTCGGCCTCCCACGACTACGATTCTTGATTTTTTTGTACCTGCTGCCCCCCGACCCCAAACCCAGTCCGTCAGGGGGGACGACCTGGTAGCCTCACGCCGCAGCAATCCACCCCGCTTTGGGGCGGGCTTTTGGTAAAAACCGGGGGCACTTAGATTCCTTCCCGGCGTGGTTGCTACATCGCTTGCGGTGGTTCGGGAGGATCCCTCCCCGGGCCCCAAATTACCGTATTGTCACAAAACTCCAAAAAATTGGGAATCTCGAAGGAACAGAGAGTGTTTTTGTCCTATAATACTATTTTGCCATACAAACTTAAACTTATCATTCTCTTTGTAAAACACTAAAACGTAACTTATTATGTATTCTTAACCTCTACACACACTATCAAAAAAACCCTGTTTCAAACCCTCATCTTTTTAACCCTTTTTTCTTTGAAAAAAAGGTTTTCCCCTTTTTCTATTCTCAAGTCTGGGGGAGCACCCCCTATTAACAGGAGAGCCTTAATCTATACAAAGTATAGTCCAGTAAGGGATTCAAGCCTACATCTTGGGCAGTCGCCCCTAATCTCATACACAGAACAAATAAGGCCCCCTTTTTGACCCCGTCTGCAGCGGGACGTTTTAGAAGGGTTTAAAAATCAAAATTTTAAAAAACTCATATTTACCTCCCGACATGTTCGCCAGCTAACGGTTTCATAGGATTAGGGGTCCGACCCCCTTTCCCTGATGACCCAAATTAAATTCATAGAGCAAAATAGAAGGCGAAAACACAGTGCACAAGTAATCCCAAAAACATCCGGCCATCTAAATCCATTTTGACAGGTCCTTTAAAATTTAGTTGGTAAAGTCTTTAAGCTTTAAATTTCCTAATGCTGGTAATTTTTAGTGAAGACCACATAACCCTGTAACACATAGGTCGGGGTTATCGTGTTTTCGCATTTTGTTGTGAGAACCTGCACATGGAGATTAGGAGTTTTTTTTAAAATTTTGCCCAGCAATTTTTGGGGGGAAAAGGATGGGAAGCAGATGCATGGCTAATTCCGGGGGTTGTTCAAAACCCCGTGAGGGGATTTTTCCAGTGCAGGTTAACTTAAAGAATGGCCATTTTCCTTATATGGAAAATTTCTATTTTTTTCTTGGGTCAGCGAAGAAAGACATTGGGTTCGCAGACATTGTTTTCAAATAAATTTAAAAGCTGAGAAATTTTTTGTGCAATGTTAAAAGTACGGGTTCTGAGGGGTGGGGCCCCCTCACCGCCACAGTGATGTATCCCGGGGGAAATGTCTCTATCTTCGCGGGCCCCCACTTATCCCAATGTGCTTATAAGATTCCTGGTGAAGTTTGGCCGTTAAAGGGACACCCGTGCAAGGGTTGATATCGGGGGGTTTCTGTTTATCTTTGCTCCCCCTTTTCTCCCGCGATCCGAAGTTATCTTAAGGGATTCCTGGTGAGCTTTGGCCTGTATAAAAAGGGGCCCCTGCACTGTTGTTTTAGGGGTTTGTTTTCTTCACTGGGCCCCATCTCCCGCGATGCTGAAAAATGATGCTTATAATTTCCTGGTGAAGTTTTGCCTGAATAAGGGGGCCCCGTGCACGGTGTTGATCTCGGGGTTCTGTCTTTCTTGCGGCATTCTCCAGCTGATGCTGAATGATGATGCTTTAAGATTCCTGGTGAAGTTTTGATAATAGAAGTGTAATGTAAGTTTTTTTAATCAATATTACGGCTTTTGCCTTTGTAATTTTTTATCAAAATGCTGCCCGTTCACACAATTCGTTATTAATCACTTTAAATTTTTATATAAAAAGTTAAAAAAAAATTTGAGGTTGCTTCTTTAAAACCGTATCCCAACCCCTTAAAATGTGGCAAAAAAAGGGAATTTAAAACAGCCACGATGATTCTCTCATATAAGGAAATGAATTTGCAGCGCTAGGTTGTCTAAATTTAGATCTTATCATATGAGACTGTCAATGAAACCAGTTTTTGGAAACACCACCGAAAAGACAAAAATGTGGACCTTATTGAGATATTCCACAGCACTTTTTATTTTATAGGGTTTTGGTACAGACAAAAGAAATACTTTTTACAATGAAAAACAAAATTCAGATGAGACACAAGGGGTGAGGGGTCTGCTCGCAAAAGCTTACAAACTATTAGGTTGTATGGGTGAGAGTGAGGGTTTACAAAGGTTTTAAATTACATAAAATGGGGGGGTTTATATAAAATCCCGGGGACCCCCACCCCGACAGTACTCTATTTAAAGAAAGTGGGCAAATGTTGGGGTCAAAAGTGTGGCAAGAAAGGGGTGTGTTTTAGCCCTTAGAGATTTTGTTAGGCCCGCCCGAGAAATGTGTTCTCAGGGCCCTTTAAAACTTAAGGGTTTTGGTGTGCCCGATCACCTGCGGGAAACATTTTCCGTGAAATTTGGGGAGGGCATGGGAGGTTTGGATGATTGAGGAATGTAAAACGGATTATCACAGGTGGAGAAGCGGGGGGGGGTGGGAGACAGTAGGAGGGGGGAAATGTTAAAGGGGGCAGGCTGTGGAGACATAGGGAGGGGGGTAGACAGAATGGAGGAATGTAGGGGGGGTGCAGCGCTATTTTAACTTAAAGGGTGAGGTGATGGTTTATGTTGTCCTTATTAATGGGCAAACCCTGCATGACTGACACGGGGGGGAGGATCAATAGCGGTGGGAAAGAAACTGAGTGGCTGCTGATTCAGGGCAGATTGGGGAGGGGAAGTTTAAAGAGGGTTTTTTTAGTTTTTTTTCACAGTAGAAAAGGAAATTTGGAGATGTTTCTTGAGGTGCTGGTGAAGGAGGGGAGGGGTTGGTATATGGGGGGGAAGGACAGATCAGGGTGAAAACCCCTAGGGCGCGGGCCGCGCAAAAAAGGTTACGGTGGGGGGTGCCCCACACTGAAAAAGAAATACAAGGTGGGGCGGGTTAGTAGATGGGGGATGACTAGAGTTGGTTTTTAGGAGGTTTAGTTTAAGATAGAGGGAAAAAACGATGTCGGACAGCGGCAGACAGTAAATGTGTTTTATAGGAGAGCTGGACGGAGGGTTGTCACAGGAAAGGGGGATAGTTGGTGTATCACATAGAGGGTACGGAAGCGAATTGCTGAGGTTTGTCCAATTGGTCTGTTTGTCAGCTGGCCCAAAAAATTTTTGGGAAATTTTACAAAATTTAATTTTTACAAATCACTGATCAGGTTTTTTTAATGGCAATTTGCATATCCAGAATGTTATAAAGAAAGTCAGCTTAACAGCAATTAATGCAAAAGTCAATAGTTGCCTGAAATGAACTTTTTCCCCCAAAAACACATTTCAACTTCATTGCAGGCCTGCCTTAAAAGGACCAGCTAACATTTTTCAGTGATTTCTCCCTTAACACGGTGTGGGGTTGATGAGGACAGGGCTGGGGATCCCAAACGTCAAGAAAAAGTAAAATCACACCCCGGGAAAACTTTAAAAAGGGGGTGGTGCTTGGCATCTTGTTTCTCTTCTGTTAAACCCTGGGTTAAACTCCCAAAGAAACAACCGGCATAAACATTTCCAAATGCACAAACCTTGGGCCCAACCCGGGGAAAGTATTGCAGCTAGAAAGGGTTCAAACCCCAGGCAACAATCTTTTCGCATCATCAAGGAATTCAAAAGGGGAGAAGGTTTCCCTTGTTGCCAAAAAGGGGGTCCCAAAGGGCGCCCAAGGGAAAAACCAGCAAGCGGGCCCGGACCGGGTTCCCTTTAAAAATGTTTAAACTTAAAAAATTCGGGGTACCAGCAGTGCAGAGCTTTGCTCTTTTAAAAGGCAGCAGGGAGGTGGGTGCCTTTTCCAAACCCCCCCCCCGTGAAACAAGAATTATGGAGCAAGGTGGGGTCAAGGGGGCAGCAAAAAAGCCATTTTAAAAAAAAAACTTTGGCGCTGTTTTTTTGCCCAAGGAAAAATGGGTGGGCTGTGGGGGACTGGGGTAAAGTCATTTTTCTGATGAAAACCCCCTTTCCGAAAAAAGTTTGGAACATCTTTGGGAAAAAGGGTTGTTCGGGAGAAGACAAGGTGAGTGAACCACCATCTATTTCCCAAATGTAACAACCAGAAACCATTTTATGGGGGGTTGCTTTCAGCCAAGGGGGAAACGGCTCCTCTAACAAATTTTTGCCTAAAAAAAAACATCCAAAGAAAAAAAGAATGGTAAACCCGAATGTCCCTCCAAGAGCAAATTCTCCCAACCGTCCCCAAAAAGCATTTGGTGATCAACAATCCTTTTCCCGCATTAAGGGGCCCTTGCCATTTAAAAGCAAAAAGGGGGTAAAATAAAAGGGGTCAAGGAAAAAACATAGAAAATTTTTTGGGTTTCCCTGGCCCGGGAAATCCCCGGGTTTTAATCCCTTTTTGAGAACTTGTGGGTCAATCAAACAAAAAGACGGGGGACAAACAAAAACCAACAAATTGTGGGCAAAATGCAAGCATTGATTGTGCAAAGAATGGGGTAGCATCTTTTAGGGTTTGGTTTCCCGAAGTTTATTGGGGAGCATGCCAAAGGGGAATTTTCAAGGGCCTGAAGAAGATGGTTTAAAGGCCCAAATATTGGGCTTGCCCGCATTAAATCAAATTTAAAAAAGTCATTAAAAAAATTTTTTTAAAATCAAAATTTGTTTTCAAAAAGTTTGTCATGGACTATGGATACAGCGGAATCCAATGGGGAGGGGCTGGTTGGAAAACAAGTGACGGGAAATGGGCCCGGAAAACCCGGGGGCAACAAGGGGATGGAACTATCCACCCCCCAAAAAATTCCGGAGGAGCACAAATAGAATGGTACGTAGGTTGAGAGGTTTTTCAGGGTTAAAAAACCCCAAATAGAGGGGAAAATAAAGGGGAGGTAATTTTTCCAAAGGGTAGAGGGCTGCCCCAAAAAAACAGGGGCTTTAAAACACATACTCAAGCAAATGGGGCATCAGGCCCTTTAGGATTTTTTATAGGGAAAAGGGAAAAAAAGAGGGAACCAGGAAAAGGGCATGGGTCCCACCCTTTTTGCCGGCGCAAATTTAAGGGCAAAAAACCTTCAATTCTTTAAAAATTTTGCAGGCCCTTGCAACATTGATTTCTTATTGAATTTAAAAAAATCTGACAAAAAACCCCATAAAACCAGAGGGAAAAAGATCATGTGAAAATTTTAATAATTTTTGTCCCTTTCCAAAAATTTTGGCCATGACCTGTAGGGTTTTAAAAGAGAAAGGGAACCCCGAAAAACCCAAAACCTGTGGAAACCCCCAGCCCAGAGGAAAAAAGGGGGAGGAAAGGGAAAAAATGAAAACCCAAACAAAAGCCCGTGTCCCTTGGACCAATGGTTCGGAGCATTTGAGGGGAAGTTGGTGTTTAAAAAGTGTCAAATGGGGCAGAGAATCCAAAAAGAAAACACCCAATTTAGTTGTTGCCCCGAGATTTTAGCAGTGTGGGAAATTTATTAGAAAACTTTAGCAAAAGCAGTTTCGTGGAGTGTAAAGTGCGGGGAAAAACTGTTGTAGAGCATTGAGATGAGAGTTAAGGAAAAAACTTATTTAGGAAAAATGTAGACCAAGCATTTTGGATTTTGAGTAAAAGGGCAGGTTATAAGGGCTGGTTTGGGAAAATTAAGGGAGCGCAGGATGGATTTCCCGAGAGGGCTTTTTCCGTAAAGGAGTTTTTTTAAACACCCGGTTTTAAATTTGGTTGGGAAAAAAACCAGTGGGGAAGAGGGTTTTAAAATTTTAAAATTTGGCGAAAAGGGGGACCCAAAAAGGGGGAAAAAGATGGACAAGGGGGGAGGGAATGGGGGATTAGAGCAGGTAGTTGGGCGAGCAAACCCGGGGAACCGGGCACTTCTTTTGTGTGGGGCGAGAGCTGAGGCGGCTTGGGGGGGTGTGGGGGAGGGGCAAAAAGGGTGGTGTTGGGGTTTGAGAAAAAGTTTTTTCTGGATTCTGTCAATTTTCTCTTTTTTAAAAAGTTGGCCAGGTTTTGCACAAGGAGTCCCCGAAACTTTTGGGCCGGGGGGAACAGTGGAAAGGGTCAAAAAAGGGGGTTTTTTGGGTTTTTGTGTAAGGTTGAGATGGGGAAGGGGAAATTTTTTTTGTTTGGCCCCAGTGGAAAAGGGCAGTGTGGTTTAAGCTTAGATTAAAAAAATTTGTTGTGGAAGGGAAATTTTTCAGGTAGCTTTGACTTTTTTTAAAAAGACGCTCCCCACACCTTTGGGCCCCGGGTGCAGATGGGAGTTTAGGGGCTGTGCCGGAAAGGTTTCCACGCATCTGGGCTTTTGAGAGCGTTTGTGATGGTTTCCAGTATGTCCCCGGGTTGGGTTTTAGGCTTTAGTATATTTTTGGGCCCCAAAGGGAGGGGCGGAGACAGAGGAGAGCACAAAAAGGAAAATTAGTAGGGGGAGAAAAAATTGGGGGTAACAACATAAAACCAACAAAGGAGTTTCCAATTTCCCTTGGGTGGGAAAGTCCCGGGAAATTTGAGAGGCTGATGGAAGGGGTTTTGAAAGAAAAAAAAAAGGAAAAAGGGGAAAAGTGATCATCAAAGGGAATGTTGAAATAAAACCCCTATTGTGAAGTGGGGTCATTTCCAGTAGAGAGGAAATGACGGAAGTCCATAGGGCAGAAATATGATCATGAAACTGGTGGCAACCAACAATTAGGTATGTGCTAAAGGGGTCATATATCATATTCCACCACGCCTGAGAGAGACACATGGTTAGAACAGAGTCTGAGGCTGGTGTAGATCTGAAATAGGAGGCGGAAAGATGTGGGATGGCTGAGGGAGGAATGACCGGACTCAGGCGCCAGAAATGGAGAAAGAAATTTGCACAACTCCTGCTCCTGGCCTGTTTCACGGTACAAGAATGAGCCGTATAGGAAAAGCCACAAGGGTCGTTTGATTGTGGAGCATTGTTTCTGTGTGAAGCCCGCAGGTTGTATTTTATGACGACTGAATTGGCACGTTCCACAAGAACAAATATAATCCTGGCGGAAGCAAAAGTCGTACAACCGAATAGCAAGAAATCTCTGATTGGCGGGTTTTAACGTGAAAGAAGGCAGGTGGTCCTGGAGACCAGTCAAACGGAGTGTGGGGACGGGGTTAGGAGTGAATGAAAGACTAAGACCAAGCTAAGTGGCTAGGAATTAAAAAAACGGTAGTCATGATTGCTGGAAGCATTGTTTCTCGTGAGAGCAAGCAGGAGATTTGTGGATTTTAGTAAAGTACTGATTGGAGGGGTTTTTTGGAAAAAGGAATAATGGGGTGACGAGGTGGGGTTAGGGGTTTTGGTGGGAAGCGGGGAGAAGGGGGAGGGTGAATCGTAGGTTATATCATCTCTTGTTGATTGAGGTCTGTAGACATTTGAAGTCATCCTTGTGGTGCTTCACCACTAGATAGGGTTACAATACTTGTGTGTTTGTTAACACATTGTTTAAGACGCTGCTGTAGCCATCTTTTCTGCGGCGGCTCAGGGAATTAATACTGCAGCATAGATGGTGTTTAGGATGAGTAGTACAATTTGCTTCCCAAGTGCAACCTACAAGGTTTAGGGACTTACTAAGATCTGTTCTATGTTCTTTTACTATGTACAGAACCACGCAAGCACCCGTATAGGTCTGGGGTTAGCGATCATGACAGCTAAAGACGATACAAACGAAATATGCAAGAAGGTTAGAGGGTTTCTATGCGAAAGAACGAGCGGGGCATTCAATGAGCAGTCAAAGACCGAGGGGGGCCGGGAGTTAGGAGAGATGTCACCCAAGCCAAGACTAGCAGGCAGCAAATGAAGAGTGACAGCAGCATGGTTTAGTTGATGTATATGAATATGCGGCGTTTTTGCGCGCACTAAAGAAAGTGGCGTGGTTTGTTGGTAGTTGAAAAGGGGGCGAAATAGTGTATGAGGATGTAAAACATGTGCTGAGGTAAGGAGGAGAGAGATGATCCGTGGGGGTTAAATTAATAAGGCGGACATGTCTGGGTATGGTTAGCAAGTGCGCGTAGGCTGCATTGGACATGCATTGGTTTCCCGGAATGTGAGGGTTTATGGGTGTTATAGTTGTAGTGTGACTATTCTGGTATAGTTTCTCCCTTGCCACTCGGACCATAGCCGGAGGGAGATTCGTGAGAAAAATACAATAACCTTAGGTTACTGTTATTCTACTCTTAATGTCATTCATTCGACTTATAATCTGCGGAAGTTTAATAGCATGTACAAATTAACTCAGCGGTGATTTTTGTTGACAGATCATTGGGTGATAAATCTTCTGCACTTCACAATGTGGTTAAATTCTGATTGGTGTTGGTATAATAATTTTCTTGAGGGAGATGGTGGTCCTGGGTTGAGGGTGGATAAATGGCATGTCAGTTCTGCTTGTTGTGGAGTTGTGCTAGTGGGTTGGTGGGCTAAGGGGATGAGTGCGTGTGAAATCGTTGATTGGGACTGGGAAGTGGAGAAGGATTGATAATCTTCATAATATAATTATCTACTTGAAAATAGGGGTTACACACCCTTTTGCTCCATTTGGACAACAAATCCTGGATATGTTGCATAATTCTTGTATTAGACTATTTATTCTCCCCGTCAGTTAATTAGACAATATCTTTAGGCCCCCTGTAGTGGGCACGGCTAGTTTAAAAAATAAAAAAAAAAAAAAGAAAGTTAACTAACTCAACATTTCACGGATACCCACTGCACAGAGCGGATGACACTCCCAAAGTATGGTGGCTAACACTAGCGTTAAAGGTAGATCGTGACGACAATGCTTTCACTCACGCTTCATGCGCACAGTGATGTGTAGCTATAGTGTCACAGTGAGCGCACTAATTAAACAAATGATAGGGGAGAGCAGGGACAGGACAATTATGAGATCATGCTTTCTATTACATAGCGTAATAGCCGGATTTTATACGGCACACTGAGTCGACGCCAGATATTTGGCACTAAAGTCATCGGAGCAGTCGGCATAAGGTGCTAGTCGAGGCTCCGTGGACCGGCAAGAGCATGCGAATACGGCCCCGGTGCCCCTGGTCTGCGGCCAGCGCTTGGGACAACCTGGTGTAAGTTAGTGTTGTATGTATAGTTAAAAAAAATACGTTTTCTCTAGTTAGAAGTAAATAAAAGCACTACTTATTACTACGCCCTGATAATTCTAACAAACCACACAAATAGATAAATATGTCCCCCATCTGCACATGAGACGCTGCCTCAGCTGAGGAGGCGGAGGCTTTCATGGCCTCAGATAATGAGTACGCCAGTGATTTCCGGACGAGGAGTATATTGCATTGCCTTGTCCGTATCCTCCGCTGATGAGAGTTCCTTCCCCATTGAATAATCCCAGTGTATTCTAATAAAGAAAAGGTGATTCCCATATGGATGTTACCAGCCACAAAAATCCCTGACTTTTTCGGCCCCCCAGGACTCTGTATCGACACAACAGGCCATCACTGGACATAGATTTTTAATATCTTTCTGAGGATCTGGTGGATGTCATGGTGGACACAGAACCAAATACTCTATGCCAGCAGTTTTTGGCCCTAAAACATAACAACGTTCATTCTGCAGGTGGACCCCATCAGACGCTGCAGAGAAAATATTCTGCATATGGGCATAGTGAAGATGCCTGAGGCCCGCTGTATTGGAGTCCTGATATTTTCTACAGTGCACAATTACGCCATGCCATGTTCCTGTCCACACTTTGAACAAATCAGAGATTTTTTGCATTATGTGGTTAATGGCACTGTGCCGCCCCTGATGACCCCACCTATGACAGCATAGTAGGTAAGTCGCTGTAATTCACCATTTCCGCGCCATATTTTTCAGCTGTCTTTACCTGAGAAATGTATTTCTGTGTGACAAGTCCCTCTTACATTTCAAGGGCAGGCTTAAAATATCCGCCAGTACCTGCCCAGTAAAAACAGAGCGGTACGGGATAATGAATATACAAGCTGTGAGAGGTCCTCCGGGTACAACCACAAGCTTCAGGATTTACCAAGGGAAGGACAGCCAAATTGTACCCAGAATGCCCCCTTCACTAACAAATAAGCAGAAAATAGTAGTGGAATTTGGTGCACCCACTGGGATTTAAAGGTGACCACCTGTACGGGGATAACTTTAGACCAGCATTCCACTTGTTAAGTCCCTCGGCTGCCATAGATCATAGCAGCTGCGCACAGTGTGCAAGAAACGGAGGGGATTCTAAAACCCTTTGTTGGTAATTGCTCACAGGGGAGGAAAGCAGGTCTGAATCCAATGATGATCTGTGTGGTCAAATAAAAGGATCTAGAAGGACGTCCTTGTATTGACCCCACGTAACAGCCCAGCACTACCCCTGCCCAGTACAAGTACATGTTACAGTCGCCCACAAACCTGCAATGTATTTCTGCATTGCAATCAGGACATGGGTGGGGTATATTGACCTGTCTGAACCAGGTGCTGAAGCCGGACAGTGCCAAACAAGAATGACCAAAGTGGTACAAGAAGATGCCGTGCACATTGTGCAGTGGTGATGTACAGCGCACCTATTCTCTTCTGTTATACAGGCCAAGCAGGGACGGTTATTACCTTCCGAGAGAAAGGAAATACTGGCAGATGGTTCTTATGGGAAACCAGGGAGAGGCACCAGCACTTCTGGGGGGATTCTGACGTCCCCTGTATTGTACCCGGGCAACGCATTTCCCTAATGATAATCCCCTCACCTGGTAGAAAGGAAGCACAAAAAGTGCAGATACAAAAGGGGGATCAGAAAGTCCCAACTTCACAGTGTGAGACTGCCCTGATGAGCCCCGGCCTCTGCATACAGATCGCTTCACACTGCACCGTCCTCCAGGATTACTGGCTGTAGTTTCTTTTATACTCTTTTTCTGACCGTTCCCTGATGCAACCGAACCTTTATAGATTGTATTGTTTATGCGGTTAACACGGCGCGGCCGGAATTAATGCAGTTTGTATTTCCGCCTTTTTATGACAATAATGTCTGGGAATTATTTTTATGGAAACATTATCAGGTCAAAATTTAATGACACCTTAAAATGTCCTTGAGGGGTGTACTTTCTAATATTGGGGTCACTTTTGGGGTGTTTCATATTCTTAGTTAACAATCACAGTTGTATAGTGGCAACTTTGAAAATGGAAAAGCGGAGATTGAAGAGGGCGGGCACGGTAGTGTGCCGGGGGCAAAAATTTGCATGGACACGCCAATCTTTTTGATGTGTCACGCCCTTCAAAAGCAACACCACTCCGCCTAACTGCATAATGGCTTGGTAAGAAAGCCAGGTAGATGCCCTTATTAGCCAGGTTGTAGCCCCTATACCAGGTAGTGCCCCTTACAGGCAGGTAGATGCCCCATTGTAGCCAAGTAGATGCCCCCCTTGTAGTCAGGTAGATGCCACCTTTGTTAGCCAGGTAGATGCCCCCTTTTGTAGCCAGGTAGTTGCCCTCTTTAGAAGCCAGTTCGTTTCACCTTAAGAAGCCAGGTAGTTGCCCCCATTTAGTAGCCAGGTAGTTGACACCTTTGTAGTCAGTAGATGCCCCCTTTGTTAGGGTCAGGTAGATGCCCCTTGATAGCCAGGTGTGCCACTTTGATAGCCAGGTAGTTGCCCCTTGATAGCTAGATAGTTGCCCCATTGATAGTAGCGTAGTTGCCCATTGATAGCCAGTAGTGTGCCCCCATTGATAGCCAGCCCATTGATAGCCACGGTAGGTTGCCCCATTGATAGCCAGGTAGTTCCCCCATTGATAGCCAGCCCCCATTGATATAGCCAGGTAGTTGCCTCATTGATAGCCAGGCCCATTGATGCAGGTAGTTGCCCCCATTGATAGGCAAGGTAGTTGCCCATTGATAGCCAGCCCCCCATTGATAGCCAAGGTTGATTGCTCACTTTGATAGTCGGGTGTTGCCCCCATTGATTAGTCAGGTAGTTGCCCCCATTGACTAGCCAGGTGTTTGCCCCCATGATAGCAGCCCCATTGATAGCCAGCGTAGTTGCCCCCATTGAAGCCAGGTAGTTCCACCATTGATAGCCAGCCCCTTTGATAGCATGTAGTTGCCTCATTCATAGCCAGGTAGTTGCCCCCCTTTTTTTCGATAGCCTGGTAGTTGTCCCCATTATAGCCATGGTAGTTGCCCCATTGATAGCCAAGTAGTTGCCCCCATTGATAGCCAGGTAGTTGACCCCCTTTTATGGCCAGGTAGTTGCCCATTGATAGCTGCCCCCTTGATAGCCAAGGTAGTTGCCCCATTGATAGCAGGTAGGTTGTCACCTTGATGCAGTAGTTGCCCCTATTGATAGCCAGCCCCCATTGATAGCTAGGAAGTTGCCCCATTGATAGCCAGGTAGTTGCCCCCATTGGATAGACCAGCCCCCATTGCTAGCCAGGTAGTGCACCCATTGGATAGCCAGGTAGTTCCCCATTGTAGCAGCCCCATTGATAGCCAGGTAGATTTTTTTCCTACATTGATACGCCAGGACCCTTGATAGCCAGGAGTTGCCCATGATAGCCAGGTATTTGCCCCATTGATAGCCAGCTCCCATTGATAGTCAGGTAGTTGCCCCCATTGAGAGTAGGTAGTTGCCCCATGATAGCAGGTGTTGCCACCATTGATAGCTGACCCAATTGATAGCCGGTAGTTGCCACCATTGATAGCCAGGTTAGTTCCCCATTGATAGCGGCCAGCCCATGTTAGCCAGGTAGTTGATCTCATTGATAGCCAGGTAGTTGCCCCTTTGATAGCCGGTAGTGTCCCCCAATTGTTAGGAAGTAGTTGCCCCCATTTATAGCAAGATTGTTGCCCCCATTTATAGCCAGGTAGTTGCCCCCATTGATTGCCAGCCCCCATTTGTAGCCAGGTAGTTGCCCCCATTGATAGAAGGTAGTTGTCTCCTTTGATAGAAAGGTAGTGCCCACTATTGATAGACAGCACCCATTGATAGCTAGGAAGGGGCCCCATTGATAGCCAGGTAGGTTGCCCTCATGATAGCCAGCCCCCATTGTTAGCATGGTAGTTGCCCCCATTGATAGCCAGGTAGTTGCCCCACAATTGAAGCAGGTAGTTGCCCCCATAGATTAGCCAGACCCCTTGATAGCAGGTTTGTTGCCCCCATTGATATCAGGTACGTTGCCCCTTTGATAGTCAGGTAGTTGCCCCCATTGATAGCGAGCCCCCAATGATAGCCAGGTAGTTGCCCCCTTGATAGCAGTCCATTGATAGCCAGGTAGTTGCCCCCTTGATAGCCAGGTAGTTGCCCCTTTGATAGCCAGGTAGTTGCCCCCATTGATAGCCAGGTAGTTGCCCTTTGCTAGCAAGGTAGTTGACACCTTTTGATAGCAAGGTGTTGCCCCTTTGATAGCAGGTAGTTGCCCCTTTGATAGCCTAGGTAGTTGCCCCCTTTGATAGCCAGGAAGTTGCCCCATTGATAGCCAGGTAGTTGCCCAACTAAAAACTAATAAAACAATAAAATAAATAATCACCTTACCCTCACCAGGCTCCTGCGCTCGGACATCTCCCAGCCTAATGAGTAGGTCTCAGCGTTGCAGGGGAGTAAATGCACAGCGAGCGGTCACTCCCCCTGCGCCGCTGACCGGTATGTACAGCGCAACCGGACGGCGCTGTACATACAGGGGGACGGAGGGAACGAATCCCTCCTGCCTCTCCCTGCACAGGGAGACTGGGGTGGGTGAAGCGGCTGCTTCACCCCGCCATGTAGCAGCGGCCACGGCCGGCGCAAGAGTAGCGCACCAGCGCTACTCTGACGCGCCGGCCTTTAAAGAGCCGACGCTGCCTGTGGCGGCGGGTGGAATGCAAGCTCCTGACCGGGAGGGTGGGTGCGCTGTGGGGGACCCCAAATAGCGGGGACTCCCGCCAAAGCGGGAGAGTTGGCCTTGTATGCAGTTGTGCAATTGAATAGCAATTGCTTTGTAAATTCAGGTAAAATAGGGTGCCCAGTAGAGGGCCGCTGCGTCTCCTCATATGGCGTGTAGCAGGGGCAGCTCAAAATCTAGGGGGACATGGTGGGGCGTCCTAGAACGAGGAGACATGGCAAAAATATCTAGAAAGTAAATTTTTCAACTTTGCACAAGGGCGAATCGCTGTTATTGGAAAAGGTCTGTAATAAATTACGTAGAATTGTGATTTTAACTTATACTCTAAAATCGCATTATCTACAAAAACTTATCTGGGGTCAAAAGCACATATACCCATGGATGACATTACTGACGGAGGTAGTTTTGTATGGGTCACTTATGGGGGATTGCCTCTGTTCTGGAACTTGGGGGGTTTAAACTAATGCAACATGGGGGCCCCCAAAACCAATCCCCCTTTTTTCTGCTTTCCCCAAACCAAATAGTGCTCCTTCCCTTTAAACAAAGTGTCCCACATTTTCTTATACCACTATGGGGTATGCAAACTTGGAAGACATTGCTCAGCAGGTTTGGTGTGTTTTTTCTCCTATTTCCTTTGACCGAAAAAAATTTGTGGAAAAAAAAATAAAAATAAAAAAAAAAATTTAAAATTTTTCTTTTCTTTCCCAAGAAATGACTTACCCGCTGTCACATTACCCCCGACCCAAACCGGGGCATTTGGAAGAGCCGGGCAAAAACCCTCAGAAACGGCCCTCTAATTTTTTATGGGGTTTTTCAGGGTGGGAAAAGGGCCCAAATTCATTGAGCTTCGATCTTTAAAAACTCACCCGCAGCTGCAACCTTGGCGTTTTTTTTCCTTTATTAAAAAACTAAAAAAAACAAATTTTAAAAAAAAAACCATACGGGACCCCCCAAATTTTAAAAACCGCCAAGGTTTAAAACCAAGTCAGCCCCTACTATCAAAATTTGGGGGCCACCCCAAAGGGGACCTTCACAAAACCCGGGGACCCTGACGGGTTCCCGACTCTTCCCCAAAACCCCAGGTGCGTTGTTACTGCGGTAATAGGGACATGGGTTTGTGTAGCCGAGGTGCCCAAAAAAAAGGTGATAACCCAACCCCTCGCTAGAATGGGGGAGGCGTCTTTACATGCCTTATTACTATCACTGGGAAAAAATGAAAAAAAAACAAAAAAAAAACAAAAAATAACCCTCCCCGATCCCACCCCTCGCCAATCACTTAAAAAGAAAAAAATGCACACTTCCAACGAAGCAAAAGAAAAACCTGTAAAAAAAAAAAAAAAAATACGAAACCCGCAGAGGGGCATTATCCGCTTTCCCAAACGTGAATACTATTTGGCCCGGGAAAAATTGACAAAACCCCAAACAGGGATCCAAAAA